>APFE030111697.1:8199-56441 GCA_000404065.3 Pinus taeda | reverse complement strand
TCCTATGAATACATCAGCAGTTGCTAACCATGGTCTACCAAGGATGATAGGGTGTCCTCCTAAATTGGATTTTGGCTGGAGAACTAAAAAGTCCACTGGATACTCCCAAGAGTCCAATGAAACAATTATGTCCTCCAAAATCCCTCCAGGAATCACTTTAGACCTATCAGCGAGTTCTAGAACAATTGTTGTGTGCTGCAAGTTTGTGAGCTAGAGCGTTTTCATGGTTTCAAGAGTCATCACATTTATTGCGGCCCCAAGATCAATTAAGGTGTTTGGAATATGTATGTTGTTAATGATTGTAGTGACTCTGGGAATACCAGGATCAACATACTTTTCCATTGAAATGGTGTTTGTGATAAGGCCAGCTAAATGTCCAATAACATGAATGGTTTTTGGATCAAATATTTTCCTAGTATGCTTCTTAAGGCACAATTCTTTGATGGCTTTAGTATATATGGGAATGTATTTTATGGCTTGTAGTAGCGGAATTTTTATATAGACATTCTTTAGCTCATCTAAAACATCAAACTGTGGTATAGACATGGGAAGTTTTGTTTGGACCAATCGGTCTGGAAACGGTGGTGGATGCAATGGTTGCATTTGTTTGTGTTTGATATCATCATTTGGTTTCCTTTGAATGGGAGTTTCATTTTCATTTTCCTCGTTTTCTCCTTGTTTTTCAACTGCTGGGGATTCTTTGTGAAGGGATTGGAGTAGGTCTAGGAGGTTGTGGGTTAGATGGAAGTTGTAATTGTGGTGGATTTATTGGTGGAGGAGCAGGCAATGCTTGTTGAGTGGGTTGGGGTTGATGTGGGTAAACAACTTGCTACTGAGGATATTGCTGATATGATTGAGGATATGACGAATATGGTTGATGGTATTGTTAATATGGCTGCGAATATGGTTGGTATGGTTGAGGGAATGGTTGATATTGTTGAGAGTATTGTTGAGATGGTCTCCATTGTTGTTGTGGGTAGATTTGGTGCTGCCATGGCATGGGTACATTCCATGAATTCTGAGCATACATCTAATCATGTGCAGGAAATTGTAAATTCTGGTTTGGGAACATACCTTGAGGTGGAGGTCTTGGCTGCCACGGTCTCTTTGCGCCCATAAAATACACATTCTCCATATCTGTATTGGCTACCACATTACAATTCTGCAAAACCTTAACTTTAGAGCAATGAAATATATCATGATTTTCAGTACGAAAGGCACAAACTTGAATGTTTTCTAATGGGCAATCTTTTAAGGCATGCTTCTTCTGACATTTTGGAGAAAAGATAGCCATCATTTGATCTTCCTCCTCTTGTCTTGTCTTAGCTTTAAGAGTGTCAATTTGGGTCCCTAATGTACTCAACAGATCTGTTTTGAATTCCTCTAACAAATTTCCTATTTCAGCTCATGTGACACTTGCTGAAGCAGATTTTGTGGCTTTGGATGATATGGTTATCTTTATAATTTTGGCTTTGCTCCTAGAATACTTTTCACATAGATCAGCAATTTATTCAAAAGGTGAGGTGGAAATATCACCTTTGCCCATCAAATTAAGATCATCTAAGTATTCCTCTCAAATTCCTTGCAAAAATATTGTTCTAATGAGATCAAGAGTCATGGATCGATGTTTTGATTTTTGTAAATTGTAAGCAAATCGTTCCAAGTACTCTCTAAACTTTCATCCTCTTGTTGATTCATCCTAAAGATATCAATCTTTAGAAACCTTTGATCTACAATAAGGTTGGTATTTCCTTAGAAATATTCTTCTCATGCCATCCCAATCAGTTATTGCATGCTCACCAAGATCCCATGAACCATCTTAGTGTTGATGCCTTTAATGTTGTTGGGAAGAGTCTAAGCCTATGGGCATCATCTGTGTAACCATATGTTCGACATACAATGTTAAACTCAAACAAGAATGAATCTGGGTCTTCTGAAGCCATACCATAAAAGTTTGGCAACACAGAAGGAGGTATGTTTTTCATTTTTATTTCCTCATCATGATTGTCTTCTGGTTCATGGATAGGAAATTTAAAGATTGATTCTTCCTCCTCTCCTTGATCGTGTTGTTGTTCAGGAGTGGGTCTCCTTGATGATCCTCCTCATTCCTCAGCCATTTTTATAGATTCCTCTGGTGATTTGATTGTTTGTTCAGTATCACTCGTTCCAAAGAGTTGTTCTAGAGATTGTTGAGTTATTTTTCTACTTTCTCTCTTTGTAGAAGATTCAGGGAGATGTTTCTTCTGAGATTCGTGTGCCAATAGGATTTGTCTCTCAATAAGTGTAAGTCTTTGGCCTGATTTGTGTTTATCCTCTAATTTTTGTATGGTGGTTTCCTCAGCTGGTGTTGTGTGTTCAATTTGTCCCAAAGGATCTACTCCTAGTGATAGGTTAGTTTTTGGTTGGGGTTTTTTTGTGAATCTACCTCTATTATCTCTAGATCTAAGCATAAGAAAACATGATTTCTAAAGTGAAAATCAAATCTATGTTGTGCTTTTTTTTTTTTTTTTTTTTTTTTTTTTTTTTTTTTTTTTCGAAATCCTCTAACTACACCTCCCCGACAACAACGCCAAAATGTAGTGGCCAATCTAGGGTGCTAGATTAGACTAGATTTATTATTAGCTAGGGTAAGTAAACTTCGAGTCATGTGTCAAAAGTCTATAGACATAAAGGATTCCTAACTAAGTGTTTATTGTGATAGGCTACAATACTTCTTTACAGAAGGTTAAGATATGTTTCCTCTCCCCTTAACACTCAGATCACCTAAGTTACCTAACTGTCCTAAGGATACAACATATTGCTTGATTGATATTTTAATCCCCTTACAAGGATGTTATGCACAAAAGCTCTATCTAGTTAATGTTGAAGCATTCATGAAAAATCAAAAGCACACTGAATTTTAAATGCATAAAAACAGAGTCTATAGAGATGCTTTAAAATATGATGATGGATCAAATCTCTTACAAGATATGGTTCAATGATCTAACGATAAAATCTTCAAGCTATCACCACAAATACCATTTGTGAAAATTTATAATCAAATCGACAAAGTCATAAACATTGAAATAAAATTAAACAATATGCGTTCTATTCAAATTCAAAAGAAACTGCTAAGGAAATGAAAGTAGCAGTATACCAATCCACGCAAGGCCCGTCCGCGTTTCAATGGTACATTGAAGTAAACACAAGCAACGAGAGTATTAACACATAGACATTGCTGGAGTAAAACCGTAACTATATTCAAGTGCTGAAGATTGCAATCACATACATTAGTTCAGTTCTCAAATGATACACAAAGATATTAATCGTAATTGTCTTTTGAAAACAAAATAATACTAGTCTTTATTTGCCTCCCTATCTGAATTGAATGTACATTCATTAAGTATATGTTTCTGCTTTTACAATGGAGTGATTTTTGGTCATTCTAATCTAAACCGATTTCAAAAAAACAAAACGAAACCGGTTTGGGAAACCATGGCTTTTACTTCCTTTGTAACCAAAAGGCTGGGGTTTGACCCAACGTTGACTACATAGCCAGGAGCTTTTGATTTGCTGTAAAATCGATTTTTCTCCATGCATGTACATTCAGGATCTCGTTCCTATCCATTGCTTTGGCTTGCCTATCATGCCACGTGTAAGATGATCAACCATTTACAGGATGTTATGACTTCCTGTAATCGTTTTGTTGAAAATTCCTAATTTCTAACATAAAAATTCATAAATTAACTTTAATGAAAACTAACAACTATAATTCTATAAACTAATCAATTTCGATGGATATAAAGGGGTCTATGGAGGAAAAAGATAGACAAATGATGATGTTTTTTGGAAGAAAAAGATGGTAATGAAATGGTACCAACAACGTGCAACATCATAAAAATTTTCTAAAGGGAACATACCGAATGAAGCGAATGCAACGAATGCAAGAGGAAGGTTGTTGACAACATAGAGGTAGAGCAAAGTTGTGAGATCAAGCAGATACATTGATAATGAAAGCAACTTTGGAGACTTAGGCTATGAAGTGACGATGCGACATGAAGATTGCATGAAGGAAGAAGATGGAACAAAGAAGGAGTTGCATGTTCTAAAGTAGCAACTCAGGAAGAAGATGAAGCTGCAAAAAAAGTCCAATGAGTTGTAGCAGGAACAAGAACAGCAGTGGGCGCAACATGCACTTGCAGATGAAACTATCTATTTACAAGCTAAGGATCCATCCCAGTAGCTGACATAGAGAAATGATGGTGAGCAGTGTTGTTGATCGCATGCAAAGGATCTAGCAGCATGCATGTCATTGAGCGCATGCATGCAATCCAACTCATTCAACACACTCACCAAGGTGAAGACAAGAAGAAAGTCCGACTGGGGCTGAACATGCTCTTCAGTAAGTTGATGCGCATGACCACCAACATACACTTGAACATCAACATGGACACTATGCATCAATGTGTTACGATTTCAACTGTACCCAAGAAGACCATGTGCATGTTAACATACGAGTTGGATGAAGGGGCCGAACAATGCACTGGTTTCAATGGAGGCAAGAGTTCGCATCAGCAAGATGTCACCATGAGGTTCATGCACACCATTATAGATGACCAAGCTTGGCATCATCTCACCAGCTTCACCATCACAAGAATGTCAAAGAGTTGGTCTCACCACAATGGACCGAATTTTAGTGATGTCATGCAAGGCTTCCTCAAGCCATGTTGTCTCACATGAGTACATGTGCATTGTAGTGTTGAGTCATGTCAAGGGTAAGTTGAGCGTCAACAGTTGGATGTAATAGTCATAGAGTAGGTGAAGACTCATGAGGGTAGTTGAACTGTTATGAAGGGGAATGTCAAGGGTCACCCCACCCTTTCCTATAAATAGTCGCTCATAACTCATTGTATAGGCTTTTGGCCAGCCAAGCTTCTACTAAGACTATCTTGAAGAAGGATAGTATTGTAACGTGCATTAGCTTCTCCATTGCACGAAGCTAGTACATCTCTTTGGAAGAGCAGGAGGATGTGGCTATAACGTTCGAATGATAGGGCTAGCAGGTTTACATGGTGTATTGTATGATTGTGACTTACACTTCTTTATATAATAAAAGCCAACAGATTTTCATGCATATGTTGTTATTGTAGTTGGACTACTCCAGCTTCCTTAATGATATATGTTGTTTAACTTACGTATTGGTGTATGAACTAATTCACATGCAATTATATGAATCATGTTGTTAATGTGTTGCATATGTTGTTAATGTTTTCACCATCTATATCGACTGCTCTGCCCAACACTAGACATACCTTTCTCTGAACCTTGTTATATACACCGTTACACTCATCTCAGACTGATCCGTGAGTTTTGTTCATGTTATCTTACCTTGTATGTTGGGACTACTGCATCCGTGTTGACTGCTCTTTCAGAAGCTGTGCATGCCCTTTGTGTTGTGTGTTCCTAGCCAATTTGGGATTGATCCCTTTCAAACTAGAACTCACTTTCACTTTTCTCTCCCTTTGAAGTGTTGGAACCTATCATACTCATTACTTGACTCACTGCATCAGTCACACCCTTGCTACTGACAATTTTATCTTACTTGCCTCTGTGCGACATCAAGGTCAAGGCATTACCTTACAACCCACTGCTATGAATCCTACACCAAATGGTTTGAGGTCTAATTGGGACTTCTTACCGGGGATATCCCCTTGACATGTTGGTGGGTATAGCACCGTCAACATTTCTTGCACTAGAAGGAGGGCCTGATGACAAGCAGTGTCCTCTCATCCAGTTTTGAACCTTTGCATATCTTTCATGGAGCCTTGCATTCTTCTTCCCCTGAGGTGTTTTTTGAATCATGAAGATGCCTCCATCTTGGGGAAGCTTTTCAATCTCTTTTCCACTCACACGTATGATGGTGAAGGATAAGTGGTCTAGCTTGAGAAGTTACATAACTTCCTTTCTATGATTTATGAGGAAGATGAGTTTACTAATGAACAGGTTGGTCTGCTGCTTACATTCACACTTCGTGAATCTCCATTTCATTGGGTGCTTAGCCTACCGGCTCACACCGTGCACTCATGTAAGGACTTCTGTGATCTTATTGAAGACACATTCTATGATTTTGGTCAATCATCTTGAACGGAAACTGTTACAGCAATGGAAGGCTCCACATGAATCTGTTATTGATTTTTGGCAGCACTTACATGACTTATAGTTTCAAGCTCCGAAGAGCCAAATGAAGTTCACTTATCTTTGGGACCGGTTCGAGTATTGTATTAAGAAATATGCTCATCCCAAGAGAAAGCTTGATGTCAAACCTTGCTCAACCTTCTTCGTTGATGGAACTGCACAATCCCATTCGGGAGAAGGAACTGTCTCAACGGACTACTTGCCTCCCTTTCATTCAACAGTTCCACCATCGCTTAGTGATGTTGAGGATCATGTTTGCACATCTATTCATTCTTCACACCCTCGCAACATCACTCCACTTAATTTTCATGCAGAGTTGGTTGTTATTCCTTCGAGTTCCCATATGCATTCTTTTCTTCGACCTCCGTCTTCACACCCAGGTGTTCCTCTGGATGATGTTGTCTTGTCTTGGCTCATTCTAGAATCTTCACTTTTTGTGAACAATGAAAAACCCATTGACGTATTTGGTGTTGCAAAACCAACATGCACTGTCATTCATCAAGAGTATGAGTGGGAGCTTGAACATCAACAACCAACAAAGGATGACTCCCTTCCATTTGAGCCCCATCCATTCCTTCCTAGCTTCTTTGATGAACCTTCCATCCACGATTTTGTATTTGTGTCTTCATCTACGAATGCACCCATTGTTGATCACTTGCAGGACTCACTGGATGCTAGTTGATCATTCGACAACGAAGAGGATAAATTATTCATTGAAGGTCCACTTTATCCTTCATCTATCTTTTTTGAAAACATAGAGGATGAGTTTGTTTGCTTTTCATCTACCCCTCCGTTTAATTCATATGATCATGAGGATGTTGAAGAATTGATTGATTTTTTTATTGTGGCGATCATGATGCATTTGATTCCATTTTTTATCACGATCATGAATCTATCATAGTTGGTATTTCGATTTCATTGGTTTATGATGATCTACCTGATGATGAAGTTGAGACACCCAAGAATGTCGAGGCAATTTAGCCTGAGCTGATGGTTATGTTAGGTCCTCACTCTCTTGGGGCTAGTCTCACATCTTGTTCAATCACCCAACACTCTTCATCACTCATTTGTATGCATTGAAGATCCATCTCACACACAGACCACACTTCTTGTACTCAAACTGCATGATCCCATTTCTCATGCATTGGAGGAGTCTTACATTGCAAGCACTCGTGTGCAATGCAAGTTATCTTTGTTTCTTTCATTTTCTTTCATGTCTTAGTCAAGAGTGTGCTTTTGCTTCAAAGTTGCATGTAGTGTCACATAGCACCATGATAAGTCCATGGACTGTCTGTCATACACATGCCCTCACTTATGTCCTATGGGCATTTTGAAACACGAAGTGTGGTTGTCTTCATTGACATATCTTTCTTGCATGCCGGTCTACACAACTGGGTTACTCGTGAACCAAGCCTTCACTCACATGGGTCTACTAATGCACCCATGGATCCATTGGAAGTATCACTTCACGTGATCAGGCCCATGCATCGTCAGTGTAGGAGTAGGAGTAGTGTTTGCTTTCAGTTGTTTGCTTGCATGCTTGTTTGCATGCTTGCTTGCTTACATGCTTTGTTTTCTTGTTTGTTTACTTTCTTAGCTTTCATTTTTTCTTCTTCTCTTGCTTTGCTTTGTTGATTTCTAGTTCGTTCACTTGTTTCGTTCATAGGTTAGTTTGCATGAAGCCATGTGTGACTCATGAAACGAGCTAGGTAAAGTACAAGAGGGCTTGTACAACTATGACTACTTGGTTATCTGTCATCTTGCCTTTGTATGATGATCTTGTTACTCTTAATTCCATGATATGTTGAAGTAAAATATGTATTTTTCAAAGTGAACCTTGGTGTAAACACAACGCTTGCACGCTAACTAGTGTCACCTTCTCTAGTCGATTGTTTTTGGGTTAACCCTTGTCAGCTCAATCAAGTAAAGTAAGGTGAGGGGGAAAACCTTAACAAGCACATCAGAGATACAATAAACTACTTCTCTAATGGAACAACCTCCTATGCTCTAAATAAGTCAGGATCCCTCTTCCGCCTCTGAAATGAATAAGTGTTATGCACAATGAAAATGAAAAATCAAAAAAATCAAAAATCAAAAAATTCAAAATGAAAAATGAATAAGGTGAAAGAAAAGAAAGGCTTCATGTGCATGAAGGTGATGCAAATAACTCCATCGGGGTGCTGACCAGGCTCGCTGGCAGCAGAGTCATGCTTGTGTTCCTATGTGACTACACCAAGGTACTGTCCAGGCCTGCTAGCAGTGGAGCAACATAATAGATGAAAACAAGACTCAGACTCTAACGACTATACTGCTTGTGCACCTATATACCCCTCAACTCCAATCGAAACAACTGTGTTTCCTTGGCTTAGAATGTGTTTCAATCGACCAAGTGCTTTCCAGATGCTACATATTACAATCAAGTTAGTGTGAAGCCAAGATGAGATAAGAACTGGACAATACTTCTGGAGGTGTTAGACTTGCTTTTCACGAACAAGGTCTAGACAGAGAGCTGGAGTTCTACCAGTGCATTGCGAAGTGTTGCAGCGACTACAACCACCCTCCAAAATTTAGCCTTAGCCTATTTTGGAGCCTCCCTACTAACCTTACACAATATCTTGCATTTCTTCATAGTCCTCAAGCCTCAGTGTCTTTCTTGCTCAAAGGCACCCTGTCGATCACAGTTTGGTCTTTTTCCTTCATAGCCTGCTCACCTGGACTTAGTCCAGCTATAGGCTAAGCATCGTCCCAGTGAAAATTGCGCACTTCTAGATGGAAACCAACCTTTCCCTCTAGGAATTGTGCAATTCCCTCTGACAGTTTGTTGGGCTCCAGGATTGCGCAATCCTGCCAGCCAACCCTCCCAGCAGGAATTGCGTAATGTTTCCCATCAACAGGTAGTTCAAGAAAGGATTTGCACAAATATGGGTAGAAGTCAGCTGTTGGACCTAGAAATTCCAAAATCCCCTTGGAATTTAGCCCAACTTATAGTCATGAATGCACATTTTTCCTAAGCAATTGAGTACTGCCATGCATGGATAGTCCGGTTGACCATTTCCACCCAGGACTGAGGAAAATTGAATTGCATGCATGCATGTCTTGATCTTCCTGAAATAGAAAAATGCAACATGCAAAAGGCATCCCATGATTCAGGTAGCTATTTTTAGCAGCTAAGGGTTACATGCAAAGTTTTTTTAGAAGTTTCCCTCCAAGTGTTGCTTTTTCCTAGATTTATGGCATTTGCGTCTTAAGACCAAAATTAGTTATTTGATGCATCATAGCTCATTCATTCACATCAAACTTGGAGCTGTGACATCCCACAACACATCCAGGACTCTTCGACACATCCAACTCAACTATTCACAAGTAAGTGGCCTCAACTTGTCTTTCTCAACATTTATGTCTCTTTTTGTATATTTGCTTGTGTGAGTGTTGTTTTCTTGATTTTGTTGAATTCTTGCTATCGTTTACATATATTATAGCCTATCCTAGCTCTGTTCCAATTTCCGTTGCTATCTCACTGCTATCATATGCATGAAACTATCTTTCACAGATGTTCAACTAACTGGCAAACTGCCCTGCCCACATGCATGTCGATCTATTTGCTCAATCCTCCATTCATGTTTTTCATGCACTGTTTATCAATTATGCTAACACTTAGTGTCACCATGCATTTCATCGACTAACTTTCTTTCAGTTTCCCATCGGCGAGTCGGGAAAACCTTGGCTCGGTCTTTGCCTTCACCAAGGCTGCATTGCACAATATGGAGAAGGAAGGCTCACCTTCCTCTCCAGATTTGTGCATTCTAGCCCAACACTGATCTCCTGGAATGAATTGCGCATTTCTGGAGGTCAGTGACTGTTTGGCCCAAAATTGTTCCCAAATATGTCTATGGGCCAACAGTCTTTCTTAGCTGGAATCAAGCATTCGTCAATCTCAACAGCCAACTACCCAACTGGATTGCGTATTTTGTAGTTCTAGTAGTAATTCAATCTCCCAGAAGTCTATATTGTGCCCTATGTAGTCTTGGCAATCGGTCTCCCAACCTCCCGACCAAAATTGCACAACCTTCATGATCATTCACCCAGGTATGTTGCAAGTTAGTTCTCACGTTCTTTTTGGTTTGCGACTGATAGATTTCTTGCTATGAGTGTTTCCATGTCTCCAGGTATCACAGTTGGTCACCTACCTCTCAATAGTACAGGTACAATGGTTTCTAAGAGAGCATAGATGAAGACACCGTTTAGAGCATGGTTGGGGATGCAGTCGATCAAGTGTCCATGGGCTTACCTACTCACAAAGTAATCAAGTTGTTCGTGGACAAGGACATCAAGCAACAACATCACAATGAGCATCATCATGAACAACAACTAAAGGCAACATACCAAATTTAGCAAACGTAGCGAATGCAAGAGGAAGGTTTTTTAAAACATAGAGGCGGAGCAAAGTTGCAAGCTCAAGTAGATCCACTGATAATGAAATAAACTTTAGAGACTTAGCCTATGAAGTGACAGCTCGACATGAAGATCACGCGAAGGTAGAAGATGGAACAAAGGAGTTGCATGTGTTGAAGCAGCAACTCAGGAAGAACATGAAGCTGCACAAATAGTCCAATGAGTTGTAGTAGGAACATGAACAATAGTGGGTGCAACATGCACTCACAAATGCAACTGCACCAGTACGAGTTAAGGATCCATCCTATTAGCTGACACAGAGAAAACATGGTGAGAAGTGTTGTTGATCTCATGCAAAGGATCCAACAGCATGCATGTCATTGAGTGAACACATGCAATCCAACCCATTCAACACACTCACCAGGGCAAAGACAAGAAGCAAGTCCAACTGGGTTTGAACATGCACTTTGGAAAGTTTATGCGCATGGCCACCAACACACACTTGAACATCAACACAAACATTGTGCATCAGTGTCTTGTCGGTTCAACCATACCCAAGAAGACCATGCAAATGTTAGCAGACGAATTGGATGAAGGGGCAAACCAATGCACCGGTTGCAATGGAGGCAAGAGATTACTTCAACAAGATGTCACCATGAGGTGCATGCACACCATCACAGAAAAACAAGCTTGGCATCATCTCACTAGCTTCACCATCACAAGCATGTCAAAGAGTTGGTCTCACCGCAACAGACCGAGTGTTAGTGATGTCTTGCAAGGCTTTCTCAAGCCATGTTGTCTCACATGAGTACATGTGCGTTGTAGTGTTGATTCATGTCAAGGGTAAGTCGAGTGTCAAAAGTTGGATGTAAAAATCATAGAGGAGGTGAAGAGTCATGAGGGTAGTTGAACTGTCACAAAGGAGAATGTCAAGGGTCACCCCACCCTTTGCTATAAATAGTCCCTCATAACTCATTGTATAGGCTTTTGTTCAACCAATCGTCTACTAAGACTATCTTGAAGAAGATTTGGACAGTATTGTAACACACCTAGGCTTTTCCAATGCTCAGATCTATTACATCTCTTTGGAGGAGCAGGCAGATGTTATAGGGATAGAAGGTTTACATGGTGTATTGTATGATTGTGACTTACACTTCTTTATATAGTAAAAGCGAGCAAATTTTCATGCATATGTTGTTATTGTAGTTAGACTACTCCAGTTGCCTTAATGATATATGTTGTTTAACTTAAGTGCTTTTGTATGAATTGATTCACATGCAATTATATGAATCTTATTGTTAATGTGTTGCATATGTTGTTAATGATGTCACCATCTGCATCAACTGCTTTACCAGAAACCAAGAAAAATTTTCTATAAACCTTGTTATATCAACCATCACACTTGTCTCAGACTGATCCGTGAGTGTTGTTCGTGTTATCCTACGTTGTGTGTTGGGACTGCGCATCCATGTCAACTGCTTTGCCGAAAGCTTTGCATGTCCTTTGTGTTGTGTGTTCCTAGCCGAGTTGGGAGTGATCCCTTTCAACCTAGAACTCACTTTCACCTTTCTCTCCCTTTGAAGTTTTAGAACCTCTCATACTCATTCCCTTGACTCACTGCATCAGTCAAACCCTTGCTACTAACTAAGTTATCTTACTTGCCTCTGTGCGACATCATATTCTAGGGATTACCTTACGACCCACTGCTGGGACTCCTACACCAAACGGTCTGAGGTCTAATTGGGGCTTGTTACTGGGGAGATCCCCTTGACCTGTTGGTGGGTCCAACACCGTCAACAAAACTTTTATTGGGAAAATACTCAATTGTTGTGGGAGGAATGTTTCCACCTGTCAACAATTCGTTATGTAAATTGGAAGAAAGCATAGCGGTTGTTGGAGTCATGATTGTGACTTCATCCTTTTTGACATTGGTAATTATTATAATATAGAAAACTCATCTATTTCTTGTTGTAATGTTTTTCATTGTATATGGCATAATGTAGTTAGTACTATTTTTTAGTAATGTTGTACAAGTTTCCCCAAGAGGGTACATTCCATTAGTTTTTGTTGCAATATTGTTACTTGTAATGTAGGTGTGTCATTATGTCCATGAAAACATATATGCCTATGAGATGGAGCAGAAAGTGACATCGTATTTCATATTGAGCTCGGGTTTGACACTGAGTATGGCTAAATTTCCAGGGAAAGAGTTCTTATACATAGAACCATCACAAGGAGTTCCATAAATGTTTGCACATTTCTTCAAAAACTTCCCTACCATTCATTATTTCCTTGTATTCATTTGTGTCAAGCACTTAGCTTTGAATATAGTACAACTAGTGAACTCTTCTTATTTATCGGCATTGATACCAAAGAAAAAATTCAGAAATGGGTTTCTAGGTATGGGTATAGAGACAAACATACAAGAAATGTGGACATTCATAATTAGTTACTGAAATTCTAGAAAGACTTTATAGTGTCAGATAACATATACACTCATGATATCAATAATTGACTTGAGACTCAAGAAAATAATTGCATCTATCCACACAATAGCATATTTTGATAGCCTCTTGGGCAAAGCCAAATCTAATATTATTTATTTGTTCTTTATATTGAGCCAATTCATTATCAAGTTTCTTAATCTTCTCATTAGTTGTGTCAAAACTCTTGTTAATCTTCATGTATAGGAAATACAAATAAAATAATTGAACTCATATGCATTGCCTACAAATTATCATCTAAAAGAAACTTGCCAAGAAATATTTATGTAACAACTTGTTTAATAGGATATGATTCGATTTTGAGCTTAAAATGCACATCTATTGGTTTCAAATATGTTAAATATGTAACAATAATGACAACAAGCAATTAATTGAACTTATTCTTGAAATATATGCAAAACCAATTAAAAAAAATAACTTCCACTCTAGACAATAGTCTGAATTATTCACCAAATCAATTAAAAAAAATTAGCTTACACTATGGGCAACAGACAAAAGCCTTTGAAGGGGGTGCTCCTGGTCTGTATTTTCTCAAATCCAAACAAAATCAATAACTTCTTTGATACATAGAATTCCATGTGAAATGAGAAACACATGAATGAATAGGTAATACAATTTTATTTAAATTTTGATAATTGACAATAACCACAACCCCTTTTCTTCTGTTTATCCTTATTCCTTGATCTGATGTGAAGTGGAGAAAATGTCAAAGTGTTCCAATTGTTTTCATATTTGTTATAAATAAAATATTTTTTTTTATTAAAATAATAATTGGAAATATCAATAAACAACCAAGGAAAATAATTCAATGTTTTTCCCTATTTAAATTAAAAAACAATGACACAAAAGTCATTTTGGAAAATCTAGGTAAAATTCAATTTTGCAAAGAACTTGTTTTTCCATCCCATGTAAATAAATACCAATAAAAAGAGGTTTAGGTGAAAAAAATTGATATTATCAAAAACTAATGTTTTTTTTGGATTAAGAATAATCTATGAAAATACACTTAGAAATTAAAATTGAATATTTCAGAATTAGAAATTAAAATTGAACCTTTTGGAATTAGTTTCAAAATACTTAGGATTATATTATATTTCTTTTTAGGAATTTAGTTAGACCTAAATATTTCATATATTGTAATTGGTTTCTTATTAAATTTAGTTATATGTTTTTCTGTATGAGATTAATGGATTTTCAATTTGTGTTCTTGATATGGCAATGAAGGGATAGGTGAAAGAAACTTATGTAACTTGTGTGTGTGTGTGAGCTTCAACTATATCTGATGTGTTAAAGAGTTGTGTTCTAATGGTTTCATCTTAGTACATATCATTTTAACTGGGTAAACTAAAAATTGTATGCACACAATTCATGTATAAAAATAAGAAGTGACATGCCACCACATGACTCTTGTTTTGAAATGAGGACTAATATCTAAATCAAGAGAAGGCTTAGTGGAAGGAGGTGAATTGAGGGTTCGATTTTTCAAGTCAAGCTCAATTCAGAAATTGGGGCAAGGCAAGTTTGAAGATAACAAGAGAAAACCAAATTATCACTTGAGTGAAGAACATAAGGGGTCTAATGTTGAACTTGGGCAAGGATAACATGAGTAAAATAAATAGGGGGCTTGACAATCAAAATAAAGAAAAGAAGAAAAATATGAGGGTTAGGAACATATATTCAAAATTGAAAAAAAAATGAATGGTAAGAAAATTAAAAACCTATTAATGGAAAACATCAAATCGAGTCAAAGGAATGAAATTTTCATAATTAGGAGAGTGAAACATGGAGGTTTATCTCAATTATTCATTTCAAAATAGTTTAAAGAAATAAAGTTGTAAGGAAATTCATAGATAAGATCAATATAAATCCAAAAAATGAGATAGACGACACCCCAAATTTTGCTCAAAACTTAATGGGGTTTTTGACGGCACAATAAATTAGCATTCATACAACCTCTCTAGCAAGGTCTTGAGATCGAGTGAGGAATTATAAGAAAAGGCAAGGAAATTATTTTTCAAGTTTTCCCTTAAGGTCTTGAATCCCATCATTGTATGGATGTCCCCATAGTTGAAAGAAATAAAGTTGTAAGGAAATTCATAGATAAAATAAATATAAATCCCAAAAATCAGATAGAGGGCACCCCAAATTTTGCTCAAAACTTAATGGGGGTTTTGACGACACAATAAATTAGCATTCATACAACCTTTCCAACAAGGTCTTGATATTGAGCGAGGAATTCTAGGAAAAGGAAAGGAAATTATTTTTCAATTTGTTCATTAAAGTCATGAATCCCATCATTGTATGCATGTCCCCATGTTCCAAGTGGTTTAAGACATTATGCCACTATTCCAAAGCATGATTAAAGCATATAGTTGAAGGTAGGGCATTATAGGAATCACTCACATGAGACCCTCAAACACTCATTTCTTAACTCATTATTAGCATTTTGAATTTTTGGGAAAATTAATATAGGTTTTAGGTGGAAGAATGGAGATTGCGATAGGCATTCGAGTCAAGGTTAATGGGGGGTCTCTATGGTTTCCACCTTCAACTTAGTTGGAAATTCAAGTAAGACATTTAAAAAAAGATCTATGAATTTATTTACTTATTGGTCAATTTATTTCTAGGTGGTACTTTGAGGTTTCATATTTCGTTTAACACTATTGATCTTCCTCTACATTAGATTTATATTGCAACTTTTGGGTCACTCTAATTCTAGTTCTTTTAGGGTCTAGGGAAAGTCTATATAGTGTTTGTTTTGTTTAGTTTATCTATGAGGATCATTTTCTTGTTTCATTACACTAATAGAAAAGAAGTTAGATTACTCATCCTCTTGATTCTAGATAGTTTTCGTATATGGGATGATTGAAATGACCAATCTCTCATTATAATTAAGTATGTTTGGATTTTTTTTGTAGTTGAACTATGACTTGCATTTAGGGAATAGTGTAGGATTCCTGTATTTTGATCTTAGGAAGGCATTGTTCGCTTCGTTGTGTTTGATAGCTCTAAGTTTCCATTTAGGTTATTTGTACCTCCATGCTCCCATAATCAATCACGTATATTTTGGTCAAGTTCCTTTAGAGGTTTTAGGATATGAATTCCCCATGTACCATGGGAATCATATAATGGATATACAATAAATACAAAAAATCATGCATAGACATGAATACTTCATCAATGGAAACAAGACATCCATATTCTTGGTGACAACTAAAGTCCATGAAAATAAGCATTGATGAAATTCTCAAAATTCATTGATTGTGGAAACCCTCCTACAATTAAAAAGGAAAATTAGGTCTTTGAAGTAGAATGTTCATTGTGGAGGAATATTATTTGAAATATCAGTAAGGACTATCAACTCATTACCTCCAATGTTCAGTAAGCTTTATCCCCACCAAATAAAATGAAGAGGAAATGGTCCACCAAATTCTAGAAGATGTGGATTTGGAGAACCAAGAATCATGACCTACTCATCTTGTTTAAGACAAGGAACACAAAAAGAATAGATTTTATTACTATTAATGTATTTTATGTTATGCAAAATGATTATGGTTTAGGTGTCATTTTTAGAGTTTTCTCTTGTATATTTTGTTAAATCCTTCGCAAAGGATGAAATATACATTTTTGATTTAGACTCATACTACTTGATAATTTACGATAATTTTTGCTTTAAAGAGACAATGCCATTTTTGTATTACTATGCCAACTAATTTAGTTGCTTCCTCTTTTTAATACAAAGTTTTAACAATGTTGTAAAAAGAAAAAACTATAAAAGAAGTTTTAACAATGTTGTAAAAAGAAAAAGCTATAAAATATGTTTTATTTCTTTCAAAAATATTGTTATTAATAAAGTATTTTACACTCTTATGCCCTATTATAAAATTATTAAATGATTTTAATACATATATATTATTAATGATTAACTATAATGAATTTATCAATTGAAAAATAATTATAATTATTAAACAAATTTTAAAGATCCTATAGTTTCTTATAATTTTTGTTTGTTTGTGTTCGCTTGTCGGGGCCTGACCTAGGTTCGAAGTTAACTAGCCAAACAGATCCCTATACTACTGGCCCTTTTAGCAATAGTCCGTGGAGTGCGGATTGAGGTCTCACCTGAAGCAGTATGGGGGGATGCTGGAACGGGGTTTCCACACCCTTGAGATGTCCGAGGGGTTGATTTAGTCCAACTGTGAATACTTTCGTGAAGGTTACTTCACGCCCTTCCCTAGCCTGTGAGGCCTCCATGCCCTGTTATATTCACCTTCACGCAACCCTAACCAGGGGTTGTGGAGATTTCACGCTACTGGAGTAGTGATCTACACTATTTCCCCAAGTCACACCATGGATCTTACTTATCTTCTTATAACAATTAGTCATCTTAGTGTAAACATATACCTTCTATTAGATTTACTTATTCAACACATTTATATAAGTTCGAACAGTAAATAAACAATAAAATTGCAATTCAAACCCAATATACTTCAATGCATAAAACATGAAATGATACACAGAAATATGGTAACACTTCTCTTTATTAATGCTTCCAATGGTTACATACTCAACCTACCCCGCACACTCAGCTGCAAGGGTCTGCGCACTTAGCTGTGGACTACTAGGCCTCTACGTACTTAGTTGCAGAGCCTTCTCCTACTCTACGACCCAAAGACACAACTATACACTTTGAATGAGTGCTTCATGGATTTATTTCCTTCGATCCTTCACTACAAGAAAAAAGGACATTGGTGAGGGGTGAACAATGTCACCATAAGCTCATTGGTGACGGTCAAAAGAGCCTTCATCACCAAAAACTGAATGTCACCAAAAGTGGCATCACCAAAAGTATAGGTGTTGTAGTGACATTCAAATTCTATCACCAATAATGATTTATAATGACAGATAGTGACCGTCACCATTTCATATGAGCAATGGTGATGGACTATAGCCTCTGTCACCAAAAAATGAATGTCACCAAAGGTGGTGTCGCCAAAAGGATAGGTGTTATAGTGACATTCAAATTCCATCACCAATAATGATTTATAATGACATATAGAAACCATCACCATTTCATATGAGCAATGGTGACAGACCATAGCCTCCGTCACAAAAAATTGATTGTCACCAAAGGTAGCGTCACCAAAAGTATAGGTGCTATGGTGACATTAAAGGTCTGTCACGAATATTGATTATAATGATAAATAGTGATTGTCACCATTTCATATGAACAACAATGATTTATTATGATGGATATTTCATGGTCGTCACTATTGGTGTATATATATGGTAACATTTGTTGACCCTCACCAAAAGTCGCATTCCCATAAGTATAGGTGTTGTGGTGACATTCAAGGTTCGTCACGAATAATGACTATAATGACGGACATCGACCGTCACCATTTCATATCAACAACAACGATTTATGGTTACATACCTTTGAGGTTCGTCACTATTGATGCATATATATATGGTGGTGTTCATTGACTGTCACCATTTCATATTTTGGTAACAGTTGAAAAATGTCACCAAAGCTCATTGGTGACAGTCAAAAGATCATTCCATATGGATCATGTTAGGGCATGATGGAATTGAACCACCAACCTCCTGCTTGTAAAGCAGGTGCTCTTCCATTGATCTAACACCCTTTAAAGAATTATACTTTTAAAATTAGACCTTAAAACTTCATAAATTTTAAATTCTACAACTTTCAATAAATTAAAGTCTCGAAAATATTTTACTAAACAAGCAAAGCAACATCGAAACTACAGATCCCTATCGAATGGTTATGGAAGTTATGAAAAGTGGGTGGAGGGAAAAATAATTATGTATAAGAGAATCAATATGTTCAGTTGAATACTCAATTACAAGTGAAATTCTGAATATTAATAGATTAATCATACTTAGCAAAAAAAAAAAAATTGTGGAATTGTTATTACTACCGATTCACCCCTTCCCACTTAGCAATTATCTTGGTTCCAACAATATGTTTATTTTGGGTTTGGCAATTAGTGATCCATTCTAACCCCAATGATTAGGTCTTTAGCATTTGAATGATATATTATTCTTCTCATAGTGTATATAAACCTTTCTTTTTTCCAAAGGGAAAAAAACTGTAATTTTATTCAACTTTAAAAAAGGAACAAAATTGTATTTTGTACATGCTAACTGCATTTAGGAAGGGAAACCTCTTGGCTTATGTTTTTTAAACTAACACTAAAGTAATCGATAAAATTAAGGATAACTCGTGAGATACATATTATTCACGAAGATGTACATATAAATACATGTTATTTTTCCCTTGGTTTCATATTCCAAGAGTTCATTTGGACTCCAATGATTATTCACATTCCACTCCATATCCAACATTTCCACCCTTAATCTGAAGGAGTGTATATGAGTCCAAGAACATAGATGTAATGCAAAATTCCAAAAAATGCATGGCAACAATTGACTAAATTTTCTCTCTGAAATGATGATATAAGGTGGGATACCATTGAGGTTTCAATTGCTGGCAGTTTAATGCTAACCACCAACTCTGAAACGCTTGATGAAGTTTCTGGAACAACTCCAAGTATGGATGGAAGTGGAAGTCTTCTACTAGTGGATGTGCTCCCTAATGTTTTGAATGGGAGACCATTGAGGTCTCAACCAATGGTGGTTTAAGGAAGGAAACCAACCAAAAAGCATGATCATGGAACATTAATATGTATCTGACTACAAATTTGAATTTGGGTATGGTTGACTATGGCTCTAGGATTAAGAAACAAGCTTGGGATGTGGCTCAAGATCACTTGATTTAGCTTCAGATCTGGTAACTGACCATCAATGCCCCCATTGTCAAATACAAGGTGAGAAGATGAAGAGATATCAATTGTAATACTTGTCAATACTCAACAAAAAGTTATTTCGTGTAATTAAAATATATTCTTGGTTGTTGAAGCCCATTTCCAAGAAGTGATCCATCCAAGGTGAATCTTTTTTCTCACAGGAACCTTGTTTCTGGAACATATTTTTGAATGATGAGTGTTCTTACAACTATTCTCTCAAAGGTGAATATCAAAACAATGATCATTCACATTGCCAACTTTTTCATAGTATTTTCATCTGCAAATCTAACATATTCGTGGGAGAGGTGTAGGATCTGAAACATGTGAATATGAACTGTCATGATGAAACCCAACACTCTGGAACTAGATGGGCTCATAATAGTTTAGAATATGAAATGACACGACCTTGTCATACCCAATACCCATTATGTTCCTATTGTTGACAACTTCTTCCCAAGGTCTAATGATCAACTTAGGAAGTGTAGCATGAACTTACGCATATTTATGCAAAAATGCTCTTGAAATAGCCTGAGTATTATGATAAATTTATGACTGTTGATGGAAGTCAAATGCAAAATTAGAAATGGAGTTATTCTAAACAAGGACGAGCTCAGAATGATAACTTTTCTACTGTATCTCATGTTGTTGTAGCTGATATTCAAGGTGCAAAAATTCAATCTTGTCTTATGCATTTTGAAAATGGGTTTGAATTTCATAAAGAGTACCCTTGTTGATTTTTACCATCCCATTAACAATGGAAGCAATTAGGGTATTCAACAACTCTAATGCATCATCAACTCTAGCCATTTTTAGGCTCAACAAATGTTAAAATGATGAGGGAAAAATACCCACTTTTACTCTCAACACATTAAGAAGAAGATAAGACTTTGGGTACCAAAAAGGTTATGAAAAATCTTAATTAGTGCATGTAAAAATCATTGGTCTCAAAGATAGAAAATAACACTTGCAAATAGTTTTGGTTGTATAACAAAGAGCTAAAAGGGACATAATAATACATGTTATAGATCATCAGATTAATATTTGTTTCTAATAAGGATTTTAAAATATCACTATAACTCACAATTAGCACTTTAAATTGCACCAATACGACCAAAAATAAGAGCTTTCCGTGTTCCAAACACTAGGTTTCCTATAATTTTCCTTCGATTTATCCTATTTCAAAAGGGAATCCACTCCTCTTTTTTTCACCCTTTCAAATTTGTTAGGGTTTACATCAACAACAATTATCTGAGATGCCCCATTAATTTTTGACTTTGTGTTATAGCTAATCCTACTACTCCAAGTCCAAAAATGGAAATGATTTATCCTTTGCGTGCAATTTCCCAAGCAACTCCAAAACCTTCCAATCTACAGACGTGCCCAAAACCTAACAATGTTGACCATGGCCACGTTTAGGGGAGCCAAAGAGAGCATCTAGAAATAAGAGTCTAAAATCTCATCTAGCTCTGACCTTTATCTATTATGTGAATATGATGGAGATAGGACAACTGGATGGAGCTTAGCCCTCTATTAGTGGCATGAAGTTCTCTAACTTGTAGCAATGCTTGAGATTTTTGTCCCTTTTGGAATATTACTAATGTCAATAGCTCTGCAATATACTTATTATGTATAATCTTATGAAGCTAGGTGTGAAACAAATTCTTATCAATAATGTTGAAACCAATGTTGGAGCTCATAACATGTCTTTGTAATTATGAAAAATTCCCTATGCAAGGAACAATTGTGGACTGTGGTAGTTACTAACTAGGAAACTATAAATCTAGCTACTGATTTTGGCGACCAAAACCATGGCAAAAAATTGTGGGTGCAAAGTAACCTAGATGCACTAGCTACCAAAATCACCTAAACTTTCCATGACCGAGATATCTTAGTGAAAACTAGCATATTAGGTGAGGAAATCATTCCTTTAATGCTTACCAGATCTGAATCTAGGGCAAGGCATGAAGCAATACAAAGGAAAATAAGTGAATTTCTCGATACATTACTTGTATGGCCATCAATATTGATCCATTTTGTGATGGTTCCACCCCATTAGGAATCAAACCATTTTCCATTAGTCATGTATCGAGCCTCTTCCATTGACCCCAAATGCTGACAAAGTTCCATTGGTCATCGACCATTGGCAAGATTTGTGTGAGATTTCTCCATTGGATGTAAGTAGAATTCATGATGATTTATGCATTAATCCTCCCATTATTGGATTCAACATGTTAACATACTTTTCCATTGATCCCCTTATCTCTTTCATATGAGTTGTTGAAACCATCCATAAGATGCACACCAGGTGCACCCTGAGCCATGTCCATCTCACAATTGAATGAAATAGTAAAAGATAGAAGTCATGGCCATTCCCTCCAAGAAAATGGATATGATGAAGGATTTATTGCAAGGGGGAACCTTTAGAGTGAGGGAATTACTATGCATGGGACATAACACATCAAGATAATCACATAATAACAACACTCATAACTGATAGGGGTCATTTCTAAATTCCTTTTCAAAATTTTATGCAATAGGGGCATATAAAAATCGACAAAGGTGGCAAGTCAGACCATGCTAGAAATGGTATGGTGTAGGTCGTAAATATGAAAAACAAAAAAGGAAGAGTGCTCTAGTGCAGAGCCCAAGGACGTGTGACTAATAATAGAATTGGATACAAAACTAGTGCCTTAAATTTGAGTAAGGCAAGAATTCACCCACTCTGATACCATGTTAAACTCACACTAAAATAATAATAAAAAATAAAAATAACTCATGAGGTGCATATTGTTCACAAATATTTACATATAAATGCATGTTCTCTGACCCTTGATTTCACATTCCAAGAGGTTGTTTGGAATCCAATGATTGTTCACATTACACACCATAACCCTTAGCAAATTAGGTGTCCACCAATGTGCATAAGAAAAAACTGAAAAAATAACATAAGTTTGCAAAGTTAAGTGTGGTAGTAATCACTAAACTTATTTTTCTCAACTTTTGTTTTCTAGACCATTTTCCATTCCCCTAAGTTGGGGTTGACTGGAACTATTACCAAATCACTTTCAGTTATCTTCAGTGGGAGTTCTTTATCTGAATATGAAATTTTAGAAGGATGAAATCTCTTTGTGCCTGTCATCCCGTTCTCCTTGCATGCCACATTTTTTTATTGTTTTGGTTCATGGATCTCTTTTGGTTTTGTATCATTTTCCTTGTGGGTTTCATTTCCATTATGGTTTGAAGCATCCCCTTCTTCTTTGTTTGTAGGTTTCTCCATGATTTCTTCTTCTTCTTATTCCTTTGTGAGGTAGGGATCATAAGGGCATCATATTTTTTTTAACGAGACTACCCCTTTTTCATTTTTTGGTTCTTTGTTTCCTATGGGCATGTGTTCTACAAGTGTCCTATTTGGTATCATGATTGACATCTAAATGCTTTATTTTCATAATCTAGAATTTGGTTCCACTAAAAGTTTTTATGTTTTAGCTAAATGCAATCTAGTATACCTTACTTAGGTATATTGATATATAGATTATGGAGAAGGTAAATAATCCTTTCTTCGTTCTTTCGAGGTCCATTTTGTTGAACAACCCCAAAATGTTCACAATTTCTACTAGAATCTTGTGGTGCCGAAAAGGAAGGGGGAGGTTTTGTAGCCTCACCCATACTGTCATTGTTGAGACCACCATTTTGGTGGCATAAAAATATGGGAACCAAGGGGAAATTAAGAGCCCTATATTTCCTCAACACCAGGGCCCTTATTTCAATGCTCTCTCCACATCTTCTCGGGTATTGAATTGAATATAAAGAAAAATTTTGAGAAAAGGTATATGTCATAGTTGTTGCTCCAGGTTGTGAAAACCCATTGATGCAAAGCATCATATTTAGAAAAAAAAGCATTGAATTTGCAAATCACTGCCCTAGATTGATGGACAGAAAAAGGTTAATTTACGTTTGTTAGATTTACCTCCATGGATAGCACTTGTTGTTGATTTTCAACCTTTTAATATATGGGATTATATTGTGGCGGATCCGATGGATTAGAGCCTTTTCCCCACGCCATATCCTAGTAGAAAAAAAATATCCCTAGGTTTATGGCTCCCAAAGCACCCCCTCGTAGCCTTAGATTCAAGAAAATGGTGGAATTGCTTGAGATGTTATAACCATACAGTTGAAAATATTCAGGTAGTCACTTCCCTTCATAAGGGATACATTGTGCATCTACATTAAATCCCAATTGTTTCTCTATCTTCTCCTTGTGATTCGTCACATAATCTAAACCGGAAATCCAAAAAAGGAAGGATTTCCCATTATTGTCCTTATTAAATATCTAAAAAATTCCTCCTTGATTCAAACCTTTGAACCTTTCATTAAATCTAGATCAATTAATAAATAGGGTTTTATCTTGTAGATCTAATACATTCTATGTGTTTCCCATATAAACCTTACTTTCAATAAAGATATATATAAATTTCTTTAAGTTAATAGACAAATTACCCTAAAATAAACCCACTTTTGTGGACCATTGTGAAAGCATTGGTAATGCTCATAGAAAAATAAAACTTGCCATGCATAATAAGGTAAGCTCCCAAAAAATCCCAAGATTGTATGAATAGGTTCGTGAATTCTACCTAAATGAGATATTAAGGCAAACTATGAGTCAAGTAGAATAATAAAAATGTAATAAGATTCTTAGCCCTTTCCTCCAATTATATAAAGTTATACATAGCCAATGACTTCCTTGAATTCATACTCAATGTTGTGGCTCATAGGCTTCCTTAACCTCAAGCTTTAATAACACGCTCAAGTGAAGTTTGAATAACAAAATATCTTAGTATCCATAATCTAAGGTTATCACAAATGATGCCACATTTATCTAAAAATATATCCATAAGAGTTTCATTAAAATGTAATTTTCAACCATTCAATTATTAACATAATCTATGTCATTTAACATTGAGTCACACGTTGGCATATTTATCGAAAAAGATATCCATAGAATTTTTATTATTGTGTTGAGAGGCACATTATACATCCTAGTATGAGGGTGATGTGTGGTTTTTCCTTGTTCAACATGGAATTGAAATGTATCCATGTTATAATGAAAATAAAATATTCTCTAAATAAATAAAAAAATAATACAAGCTACAATAAAAAACAAAAATGAATATATATGTTTAGTTAGCTTTAATTAAAATAATTATAATACATCAATAATCTCAACCTCACTATGGTCACTAAATTTTTTATTAGTATTATGACCCAATGTGGTAAAAATATTTCACTCTTAGTCATAAATAAAATATTTTGATGTTCACGTGACGTAACATAATTTTGTATCAACTTGAAAAATAAATAAAGTAATTCGAAGTTAAAAAAAGAGTGTGAGTAAGATGTTTAAACCTTATAATTTTCAAAAATATTTCAATATAGGATTTAAATCAATTATTTGAAGAGCTATGTTAACTAATTTATGTTGATATCAACTTCATATATATCTATATATAGAAAGAAAATGTTAAAAGAAAATATGTTAATGTTAGATATAATAAAATATTCAATGTCCACATAAAAAAATAGATAAGTAATTGAAAGTAAAAAAAAACATATATATCAAGTACTTTCTAATAACAATAATAAGAAGGAGATGTGTAATTCATTCAATTCTTAATATAAAATTAATATGTGACATTTAAAATTATTCATAATAATAATAATAAAAACCAATGTGGGACATCAATAAAATATTTTAATATCTAGGATCAAGTAATATTGATGTATAATTAACCCAGATGTGGGTGTCATCAGAGGCATTAACTAGGTGTTCGTCATGAGGCACGCGCTGATGGCAGCTGGCCTACTGACAGGTGAAGTTCGTTGGGGAGAGGACGGTATTAATTGTAAGACATTGAAGGCAAGTCCTGCATCCTTAATGCAGGCACACACTCACGGCACGCAGAGGGATTTTATCAGGATGGCAAGCCCGCTCATGAGCGCACTCGCTCTGGTTTGTTTGATCTTTAGTTGCTCTGGTCCTCGCAGGTTCAGCAGCGGTGACAGCCAATGGTGGTCCTGCTCTCAAGGGCAGCCGCCGTGGTTACAGAATAATCCCCTGCGGACCGCCTTGAGGACGTTCGTTCCAGTGTTCGACGCTTCTGCGGAGAGCTCGATTTGGGATTTTTCCCTCTGTCGTCGGGGTTTCAGGTCTGTCTGTAGCCTTCACCCTATGAATAATCTAGTTTCTGCAATTGATAAGGATGTAAGGATTGGGTCCTCTGCCCACTCAATTGAGGTGAAGAAGTGTAGGTCAGGGTCCAGAAGCTGTGTTTTGTATTCCTCATATGGGTCTATCCATTTGAGCCCTCAGGAGCTTCCCCCAAATCCTCACTTTGTTAGTCTAGTCATTCTGTCGCCTCTTCTGAATATGGCACCCCGTCGTAGAGCCACTCCCAGGCGCGGGAGGAATTTGGGATTCCGGGGAGGTTCGGGGGGGAGGGGAAGTTCGGAACCTTGTCGCATTTCACCTTTAGCTACAGTCCCACCCTCCTCGCCACCCTCAGACGAGTCTGGTCCCTCATTGACTAGTTCGTTACACTCTGCCAGGTTTACCTTCAGGAGCCGGCTCAATAGACCGCGTATCTCGGCCTTAGTCACGGTCATCTTCTCTGAGGAAGATGACGACCCAGACAGCTCTGCTCCTCCCTCCATGGAAGATTCGACGTCTTAGAGCAGAGGAGCGGAAGAGATTATCAAGGTCGCCACTGAGATGCATGAAGAGGATGGTCAGGCAGAGATTAGCACCCAACGGAGCTCTCCTCAGGAAAACAGAACTCAGTGCGAGCCAGTGAATAGTTTTGAAAATATCCTGCATCTCAAATTACCTCCGGGAGCCAATCCGATGGAGGTGGAAGAAGGGGGGGAGGTAACTTGGGAGCGCACCTCGGATCCGGTCAACGACAACGTCAATGCTGAACCCAAGTAAGCGCCAGTTCATCAGTTTGCAGCTATGGGATAAAAATCCAGTTTTGAATCTCCAGGAATCGCGGTCAATCTCGGGGCCTCATTACATAACAGCTCCAGATGAAGCAGCTCATTTGCAGAATTTTGGTTCGGACCCTCCTTCCATGTAACCATGCTTTGTCCAATCATCAGTTTTATTATTTTTGGGTCCATTCAAAGAGGTTTATGCTATTGGTCATGACCATAGCTTTTGTAATCAGACATAATAGCAATTTTGGTAAAAGCTGTAATTTTTGTAACAGCTTCTTGACAGAGGGATTGCCATGGCTCCCTCAGAGGTTCAACCCTCTCTGTATATACTTTTTTCTTTTTAATATAAATAGCTCAGTCTTTACTTAGAAAAAATAAATTAAAATAAATTAAAAATTAAAAAAAAATAAAAAATATTGATGTATAATTAAAAATATATTAATACAAAATAACCATACTAATGTGGAAAATATAGTACATAGATAAATTATGTATTGTTTAAAAGAGAAATTATGTATATATCTTACAAAGCAATTGAGAATAAACATTTTTTTATGATTTCACTATTTTACATTTTGGTTTTTTTAGGTATTTTTATGAGTCTGTTGACCACTCTGTGCCAACTAGCCTATAGCAGTACACATTTTCGCAAAGGAATTCCATCATGTTTGAGAATTCATATTGTATTGGATTCATCATCGTCAGCCATCAATTTATTAGATTTGTAAACCCATTTTGCAAAATTTTAATGTAAATGATGCTAGTAAGACCATATATGTCAGTAACAACCTAGGTAAGCCTATTATCTTGGTGACGAATTTCGTCCTAGGAGGTTTTTCATCTCACTTATTCATTTTTGTTTCTAAACATGAATGATTGACAAAATGTTTCCCTCCAGCCTCACCCCATAGCTAAGGTGGAATTTATCGTCAATGCCTTAGGTGAATCCTAGTGTTTTAGCCAATTATTTTGTAAAAGTGATTTGGGAATAACCTAAGCTATTTTGATAAATTATTTTATTTCAAATCGCTTAATCTACTAGATCATATTGAGTCGCAAAATTGGGTAATATATTGAGGGTCTATAATGAAATAGTGTTCCCCCTTTGAGGGTTGAAATGCAATTACCTTATGTAAAAAATATTTTAGTACATGGTCCATCATACTTAGACACCATGGATAAAATATTAGAGGGTGGAAAAAATAGTAATCTCCTCAAGTGTCAATTAATTAAATTTTCTGGCAAAAAATACATTAAAATCCTAAACCAAAAATTTAATTAATTAGAGTCAAAATTAAAGTCTTCGAGAAATTAAATTCTCCGAGTAGAAAAATTTGTGGGCTAAAGAAACTAATTTTTGGAGGTCCCCCACCAAGGGAATATTGGAAATTTCAAGAAAAATGAACCCTTGGGCCTTGCTGGTTAGGTCAAAGTCAAGTTTTTGAGAAAATTAGCTTAAAATAATTATTTCTGTGCTAATAAAAAATGGGTTAAATAAGAAATTCGAATATTCCTCAAAAATAAAGATTTTCGACAGTGGAGATTAAAGGATGATCAAACATTTATCAATGGTTGAGATTATTTTGACAGGGTTCAAGTCAACTAATCGTTATTTTCCACTTAGAGGATTTATCTATAAATTAGAAGCCATTTGGTTCTCAAGTTACAAGAAAATTTTGTAAGGAAGTTGTGAGTCAAGCTCTGTTGCTGTAATCTTTCTAGAAATAATAAAAAGACTTTAGGGTTTATTCATGGTGGTGTTCCTCTTTTGTTTCTTATGGTAAATTTTGGATCGTGTTCTTAATACTCTATTGAAATATATTTTATAAGTTATTATTTAATTATCCAATGTTTGGATTAATTATTTGCACAGGTATCTTTATTTAGTTACTGGGTTTAGAGAAGCATTTTAACATGATTGATCTAGTAGGTATCTCTAGATATTGAGGGTTATGGTGTATATCTAGCTCCTATTTATCTAATAGCTTGATCTTAAGTGTGTAGAGACTTTAGGGATTCATATATTGGGCATGAAAGGAAGTCTTCGGTTGGACCAACCAGCTCCCAAGACAAGAAAGCTTAAGAGCCCACTTTTTTAAATCTCAAGTCTTATCTAACAATTGATTTTGTAGAGATCTTGGCCATTACTTATCCATTTCAATTATTTCACTCATATATTTTTATCTATTGTGCATTTAACAAATTGATCTGCTTATAAGATCCATAAATCATTATGTGTATTGTAAAATAAAAGTTTGTATATTATTTTATTTTCTAACCCTTGTGTGCATTTAGGGTTTTGGGATTTATTTTAATTTTTTGTATATATTGGGGTTTTGGGATTTTGAAATTTTATTTGTGCAAGTGAACTTCAAGCTAGATATGAAGAATTATTGAGGGTTTACATGGTTTCAGACCTTAGAAGATTTTTTAGAGGGCTTCTAGAGGTGGATCTAGGCCTATGAAGGCAAGATCCATCCTCTATTTCTCCTTCAAGCTCAATGCTTAAGCCCAAAAAGAAAATGCCAACCTTCAAGGAAATTTTCATAGTCATTTGCAGAGAAATTTAGAGATCTGAAGCATTTTTTTATTTTGTGAAGGTTTTAGCAAATGTTTAGGGCCTCTAGGCCTAGCATGGCCCCTTTTCTTCCCCGCGGAAACCCTTTTCGCCTTCTCCAAGCCCTTATTCTCCACCGCTCACCTCTTTCCAACCCTCCTCTACCCTCAATCTCCCTTTACTTCTCTCGGCCCTCACTGTCGTGGCCTTTAAGACCTCTACCCCTCAACGTAGCCCTATTCTACCCATTTTAAAAGGTTGCAGACCCCTATTTCTCTATTCAACAAGACTTTAGGCATTTCCATCCCTACTTGTGGGCTTACTTGGGCATAGTTTCTCTCTTTCCCTCATTGTTTCGTAATACACTGAATTGTGCACTAAAGTTGCTTGAATTTTGTAGATATATCAGGATGATTCTCATTTTTACAAGCTACTAGAGAAGTTCTGGGAATTCTCACTAGGCATCTACAAGCCCAAAGGGGTCACTAGTTTGTACCCTCCAACCCTTTGTTTCCTCACTGCACATCTACAACTAGTAAATTATTTCATAATGCTGATGAAATCCTTATAAAAATACCCTAAAAATTAATTCATAAATTGTTTAACAACCCAAAGAATTAATTGGATTAGTGGAGAATTCCTTGTCTGGCATAATTTTGCAAGATCCATCTCTGTTTCAAATGCTTATTAAATTCTGATATAAATAGTGACATTTAGTTCATCTAATTAACAGAAAAAACACTCATACATTGTCAAATACATTAATAAGTTAATTGGATAATTTGGTCTTTAATTTGGATTAAATCTGCAAGTTTTGGGTGACTATTATCATTGCATCGTAAGATCTTAAATACATCGGAGGCACAACTGCATTTTTCTTTGTTTTCTCTCTAACCTAAAAAAATAAAAAGAAATAAGAAATATGGAAAATTTGGACATTTTGGCATAAGAATTGCACACTATAATCTATTGTTGTCATAAATGTATTTGTATCTATTTTATCATTGAAACATAAGTATTTATTGTTTTCATTTAGAATATGAATCTCATAAGTATCTCTAAGTACTTTCATTGGATTGTTAGCAATGGATAGGGAATATCTTGTTGAGCATCTCTTAAGTTGTATGGTCATTTGAATTTTCTAATTTAACTTGGGAGAACTTGCCATTTCATCTAATAATCATTGGTTAAGTGCTCTAATTTTTATTATTGGCTTATATTGTTGCTACCTTGAGCATATTGATAAATCGTTTATTTTTTTCGGCACCTTATTATTTGGCACATTCTCTTATGGTTAAGATCATCTTTTGAATATCATTGTCAAGTACTTGTTTCCTTAATTCAATATTTAATCATAGCTTAAGTACTTAATCATTAAGCACATATTAACCTAAGACTCACTCTCCATCCTTACATTGAATCTTAAGTTTAGTTGCAGTAATAACTTACCTCCAAGAATAAGCTTGGTTGTTATACCTTTTCGGCCACCCTTCTCATTTAACTTGAGGGGCTTAGAAACTCTTTGGTGGTTAACAAATTGACCTTGTAGTTGTCAAAGCCATAGTCTCTGTAGCACCAGAGGCATCGAGTGATAGGATCCTAACAGAAGGTATCGTTAATCAAGCCCTTTCTTGTTTCCTGTTGGCCTCCTTCCCACAACCTACCTTAGAGCCTAACTTCAAAATAGTTAAGGGAAGGTCATACTTAGATTAGGAAATTAATTAAAACTAACCAGTATATTTGCATCTTGCATAGGTCTTAGGATTTGCATTTCATATAGGTTAGTAAAGAATAAAAGTAGTAGTTTTCCATCTGGTACTTGGTCTCAATTTTATAAAAAGAAAGAGTGTTGACTCAATAAGGCACTGATCTCAAAGTCTAATCCTTAAAATATTTCTAAATTCAACCAGGTAGCTAGGTCACTCAACTTTGTCTCTGGGACTCGTTGGTTCCAAAATTGTCCTTCATCACCTCATTTCCATAGGGTCTAGCCCCCATAGCCTGTTGTTGGGAGACAACTAGAATAGAGAGGTTGGGATTAGGGTGAAAACCCTCAACCTGAGCCATCATCACGGTACCTGTAAAATTTTAGCAACAACATTATTTGGCGCTGTTGTCGGCTACCAATTTATTGGACCTTGGATTTGCGAAATTCGTCTTAATTATCTTCATCTTCTTATCTATCATATTTTCATCTCTCACCAGGATAAGTTCCTTGTCCTTGGTTCCCTTCCTAGCATATTAGGTTTTCAAATTTATATTTATGTTCGAGTGGAGACTCCACTTCTTTCATGTCCTACATGAGTGTGTACTAGGAGGAATCCAAGGAACTTGGTTAATTTTGATTCGGATCCTGAAAAGGTTCTTAGCATTTGATTACACAAGCTCTCTTCCCATACAATTCTTGTTAATATTAGACATGATGCTCTCTCTTATATCCATTTTCGTTTCCCTCACCCGATTGAGCAAGACATTATGGATGACTTGTATATTCCTTCTAATTTTGCTAACATTCAAGATTATCCATAATACCTTCCTGATAAATGCTTGAATAAGTTACCTTCTTTCCAAGGAAATAATGCGATAACTGCTAAATACCATCTTAACAATTTCAAGAATTTCATGAATAAATAGTGTGGTGGTGCTAAATTTAATCATGAAGATGTAAAGATGAAGATTTTTTATCTCTCTTTGGAAGAAGATGCTTTGGAATGGTTCATTGAGAATCTTGATCATTCCTTTAATGAATTGCAATCGATTTTACTTCCTTTAAGGACAAATATGGAGATAGGAAAGAAGAAAGGCATCTGGTTAAATCTATTAGCATCACAAAGAAGCAAGAAAATGAGACTATGGAGGAATTCAATAAAATCTATAATGTTATTATTAAAAAGTTACCTCAAGATTACACTCCTCGTGACAAGTCTCTTTTGGATTTTTATATTGATGCCTTTAATGTTAATACTTCTTATGAATTGAGACATGCCAAAACTAATTATTGTAGGTTGCTTAAGTTTTAGTTGAGGAACTTGAGAAAGATAAGAAAGTATCTGGGAAGTCTGAAATTCTAGGTTTTGATAGGGGTCCAAGTAAATTGAAAGAATCTAATGGAAAAGAGATTAAGGAATCTGGTGATGACCATATGTAGAAATTAATGCAGAAAATTGAAAGCATGGAACTTAATCAAGAAAAGCTAATATCAAACCATGCTAAGGAAATAAGTTCCTTGCAACCTAGGTTGGTCCAAATTGAAAGATATCAAGCACAAAATTTCCAACCTAGGAATAATAATAATTGAAATAATAATGCTTGGCAGAAGAAAGGCCCATGTAATGAGCATAGACCACCAAATCCACTTTAATCTACAAATCTTGTGGATGAAACTTTGCCTTATTGTAGGGCTTGTGATGCTCTTCATGAAGAGGCTACTTTCCCAACTGTGAAGAGAATCATGGATAGGGGAATGCTTGGGACAAGTAATCAAATAAATATTGTCGGTGGGGAGTACCATTTATCTTTGGAGGATTGGATGGAATTTAAGGAGAATAATCGCAATGTCAATACTCTTACATCCTCCTATAGTATCAATAACTTTAGTCAAGAAAAATATTTGATGGTTGAACTATTTGGTGAAAATCCTTCTCCAGAGGAATTCTTGGAGATTGCGAAAGATAAAGGATTAACTTATCAAAGAAAGAATAAACATCAAAGTGATAATCGGATAACCCCTCTAAGTTTTAACCAGGGTTCAAGCACTGGATTGAATATTGATTTGGAAGGTTGGTTGAATAATGCAAATATCTGGATTCCTATCACTGAGATATTGAAGATTCCCTCCCAAAAGGCTACGTTATTGAATGCCATTGATTCTCCTCATGTTAATTTTCTTAGGAAAAGGCTCTTGAAGGTGTCTATCAGGATACCCCAATATATTTTCAAAGTATGGATCTAGATAAAAAAAAAATAGAATCAACCTTTTTTTATTACTTTGTTGGTTGATGGTTATTGATTATATAACTACATGTTCGATTCTGGTGCATTGGCTTTTGTTATGACCAAAAGGGTAATGGAGAAACTCAATCTAAGGATTTATAGGCCTTATTACAACATATGTTCCCTGTATTCTAAAAATATTGAAGTTCATGGGTTAATCAAAGATTTACATGTGCATTTATCATTTTACCCTGACATAAAGATTGTAATGGACATAGTTGTAGTTGATGTACCAAATGCTTTTTGGATGTTATTATCAAGGAAGTGGGCCTCTAATCTAGGAGGGAGTATTCAAATTAATTGGTCATATGTTATGATTCCTTCTCCTACAGGTTCTAGATTTCTTAGACTTAATAGAGAGCCTGAAAGAAGTTTCCAAGTTGAAGATCCCAAGAGCCCCCATAATGAGATAATAAAGCAACAACCTAACCTTGGGAATTATGCCATTATGTCTAAATCCATAATTCCTTTAGATCCTAAGGTTGAGGAAAATTTGGGTGATTTAAAGGATAAAGTATGGTCTATGAATTTTGATGGCGCATCTTCTAGGCATGGTAAAGGTGCTAGAATAGTGCTAAATTATACCCTTGGTCACATTTTAAAATTTTCTTATAGATTTGAATTTGAAGCAACCAACAATGTTTTATAGTATGAAGCTTTATTGTTGGGTCTTGAATTGGAAAAGGATTCGAATATCAATTTTCTTAGTATCAAGGGAGACTCTGATTTGATTATCATGCAAATTAAGAACAATTTCACATGTAAAAATCAAAGATAAACAAATATCGAAATGTTGTATAGGATACTATGGAATATTTTGATGCTCATGATCTTGAAGCTATCCCAAGAGAAAATAATAACTTGGAAGATGGACTTGTCGTAGAAGCATCCACCTTATAGTTGTCTGATGAATTGCTGAAGGATAAGGTTAAAATGGAAATTATTTCTAGACCTTTTGTACCTAATAAGATGGAGCATTGGAAGGTCTTTGATGATGAGAAACAAGTGATTCAATTTCTTAATAATTTGGATGAATTTGAGAATTTTTAGATTAGTTGTAAGGAGGATGGATTTGATAGCCATGAAGATATAACAAATCCTACTCCCAGGAACATTGTAGCTTTGGAGAAACATTTTGATCGACATTATGCCTCAAAGAAGAAATATGAGAATAACATGGATCCTGATGATTTCATTGAAGTAAACATTGGTACCTCTAGTGACCCTAAAATTGTGAAAATTGGTAAAGGCACTAGTGATGAAGAGAGAAAAAGTTTGATTGATTTACTTAATGAATATAGGGGTGTTTTATCATTTTCTTATGATGAGTTAAAAGATTATAGGAAAGATGTCATGCAACACATTATCTCTTTAAAAGATGAAAATTCTAAACCCTTTCGTAAAAAAATTAGGTAGATAAATCCCAAGTTGGCTCCCTTATTCCAAAAGGAACTTTCAAATATTCTTGCAGTTTGTATTATTGCTCAAACGATGCATTCAACATGTTGTTATAACTTGGTGATTGTTAAAAAAAAACAATGGAATGATCGGACTTTGTGTCCATTTTAGAAACCTTAATCTAGCATGTAAAAAGGATAATTACCCTTTGCCAAACATGGAGACTATGTTGCAAAGAGTAACATGTTCAGGAATGAGGTCATTGCTATATGGTTTTTTTTGGATATAATCAAGTATGGGTTAAGAAAGAGGATCAGCACAAAACTACTTTCACCACACCATGCGGTACTTCTGAATACATTAGAATGCCTTTTGGATTAACTAACACTGGAGCTACCTTTCAAAGGGATATGGACTATGATTATAAGGTTTTAATTGGTAAAATCATTGAGATATATCAAGATGATCTTACTATTTTTCTAAGGATGGTACCAGTCATATAGATCATCTCAAGAATTTTTTTGACGGATGTAGAGAGTTTCGAATATCCTTGAATCCTTCTAAATCTGTATTTGGAGTAACTGAAGGGAAGTTTCTTGGTCACATCATCTCCAATAATGGGATCAAGATAAACCCTGAAAGGGTTGAGGTAATCCAAAATATTCCTCTTCTTCATAATCTCAAATCCCTTCAGTACTTCCTTAGAAAGACAAACTTTCTTAGGAGATTTATTCCGAATTACACAGATATAGTTAAGCCTATTCAAAGTCTTATGAAGAAAGATGCTAAGCTTTTATGGAAAGAAGATAGTAAAAGGGGTTTTTAGGAAATCAAGGGTGCTATTGAAAAAGATCATGTTCTAGCCATCCTTGCTTATTCGAGAGATTTCATGATTTTTTCTTTTTCTTCAGAGGATACAATTATTGGCTTCTTGTTACAAAATAATAAGGAAGGTCAGGAACAACCTATTTCCTTCATGATTAGAGCACTTTATAATTTTGAGTTAAACTATACTACCATGGACAATAAATCTTATGCCTTGGTCAAGTCTCTTAATAACTTTAGGAATTATGTTGGTTATTCCAAAATCATTTTTTTGTCCCACATTCCGCTATTAAAGATATATTTTTTCTAACTGATTTCTTAGGGAATCGTGTTAGGTGGGTTACTAAGATCCAAGAGAATGACTTGGATATTAGGCCCACTAAGTTGGTCAAAGGTCAAGGATTGGCTGTGATGTTAACTGAAGGTAATAAAAAATCTCTTGGTTTGATTTGTCTTAATGATTCATCTTCACCTAAGCTAAAATGATTAGGAGAGAATGGTTGGTACAAGGACATCATTTATTATTTGTAAATATTACATGTCTTGACCATTTAGTTGCTCATAAAAGAAGGGCTCTTCGATTGAAGGCAACTAAGTATTTCCTCATGAAGAATGACCTAAGATGGAGGAACCCTTAGGGTATAGTACTTAGATCTATTGATGAAATTGAGTCTAGAAAGATAATTTATGAGTTTCATTCATGATTTTTGGGTGGACATTATGCTGCAAAAATGACTGCCCACAAAATTCTTCGAGTTGGTTATTATTGATCTTCAATATTTTATGATGTCCATAAGTTTGTTAGGAGTTTTCAAGCCTGCCAACTATTCACTAGGAAACAAAAGTTAGTTTCCCTATCCTTACAACTTGTGGTTGTTGAGGCACCTTTTCAACATTGGGGTATGGATTTCATTGGGAAATTTCATGAAAAATCTAGCAATGGCTACTCATGGATTTTAACTACTACTAATTATTTCATTAAATGGGCATAAGCCATTCTTGCTAAGAAATCCACTGAAACGGTTATTATCGATTTTATTGAAAATAAAATCATTGCTAGATTTGGTGTCCCCACTAAGATTACCACTAAATTAGTCCTGATGATGGACCCTCTTTGGGGTTTGAAACGTCAACAGAATGAACACAGAACTATGGATAATCCGGATCATGCCACTGCAAAAAATACAAAGGCTTTTAGTTCTATAGAGTTTTCATCTTTTTGTGTCAAGTATGGCATTGTTTTATCCTATTCATCTAACTACTATGTTCAATGTAATGGCCTTGCATAATCAAGTAATAGAAATCTTATAACCATGATAAAAAAAGATAGTAGGAGATAATAAGCGGTCTTAGGATAGGAAAATCAAGTATGCCTTATGGGCAGATAGAATAATACAGAAAAAAAAAAAAAAAAAAAAAGTCCCTGTGAATTGGTTTATGGTTTGGATGTAACTTTTCCTTTTCACTTGCCATCTTATCAACTCCTTCAACATTTTTCAACTGATAAAGATGTTGTCCAAAATAGAATTGATTGAATTATGGAGTTAGATGAAACTCAAAGGAAATATTTTGATAATATGTGTAAGAATCAATCTACTGTTAAGAAAATATTTCATAAATCTTCTTGAGATAGATATTTGCAGGTTGGAGACATGGTGCTTCTTTGGTGACACAAAAATGAGAAACCAGGAAGTCACAAGAAATTTGACAGTTTGTGGCTTGGACCTTACATCATCAGAGGCATCGCCAGACCAAATTCATTTCACTTGAGCACATTGGAGGGTGAACCACTTGACTTACTTGCAAATGGCCAAATGCTCAATTTGTCCTTCAAGTATGAAATCTAATGCCATAGTGAATCCTCTGTATTGTATTTCTAACCTACTCCTTGTTATTTTGACATTTTGTTTCATAGATTAAATTTCATTTCCATTTCATGTTAGAAGAATTATTACTGGTTACAGAGCTTCTATTTCATGTACCTAATTTTATATGATGATTATTGGAGTATATTTGGATGGATGATGCTTATATGAACTTCTATGTTGCTTGGGTGCAGATTCCATATTCGCACATTACTTAAGTGAAGCAATGTGTCCCCAAGTAGAGCCAGATGTTGACCACTCTGCGTCAACTACCCTATAGCAGTACACATTTTCGCAGAGAATTCCATCATGTTCGAGCTTTCAAATTGTCCTGGATTCATCATCATCAATCATCTATTTATCATAGTTGTAAAACCATTCTGCAAATTTTTAATGTAAATGATGCTAGTAAGACTATATATGTATGTAACAACATAGTTAAACCTATTATCTTAGTGACGAATTTTGTCCTAGGAGGTTTTTCGTCTCACTGATTTACTTTTGTTTCTAAACACGGATGATCGACATAATTTTCCCCTCCAGCCTCACACCAAAGCTGGGGTGGAATTTATTGTCAACGTCTTAGGTGAGTCCTAATTTTTTAGTTGAGTCTTTTGTAAAAGTGATTTGGGAATAATTGAAGCTAATTGGCCAAATTATTATAACAAATCACTTGGTCTACTAGATCATATTGATTCATAGAATTGGGTAATATATTGAGGGTCTATAATGAATGGGTGTTCCCCCTTTGAAGGTTGAAATGTAATTATCTTATGTGAAAAATATTTTAGTGCAGGGTTCCTCATACTTAGACACCATGGCTAAAAATATTAGAGGGTGGAAAATTTTATTAATTCCCTCAAGTGTCAATTAATTAAATTTTCTAGCAAAAAATAAATTAAAATCCTAAGCAAGAAATTTAATCAATTAGAGTCGAAATTAAAGTCTTAGAGAAATTAAATTATCCAAGTGGAAAAACTTGTGGGTCTTAAAGAAATTATTTTTGGAGGTCCCCCACTAAGGGAATAGTGGAAATTTCAAGAAAAAATGGATCCTTAGGCCTTGGTGGTTAAGTCAAAGTCAATTGTTTGAGGAAATGGGCTCAAAATAATTATTTTTGAGCTAATAAAAAATGGGTAAAATGATAAATTCGAAAATTCTTCAAAAGTAAAGATTTTCGACAGTGGAGATTAAAGGATAATCAAACCTTTATCAACGATTGAGATTGTTTTGATGGGGATCAAACCAACTAGACGTTATTTTCCACTTGGAGGATTTATCTATAAATTATAAGTCATTTGCTTCTCAAGTTACAATAAAATTTTGTAAAGAAGCTCTAAGTCAATCTCTATTGCTATAATTTTTTTGGAAATAATAAAAAGACTTTGGGGTTTATTCATGGTAGTGTTCCTCTTCTACTTCATATGGTAAATTTTGGATAATGTTTTTAATTCTCTATTGAAATATATTTTATAAATTATTATTTCATTATCCAATGTTTGGATTAACTATTTGCACAAGTATCTTGCTTTAGTTAATGGGTTTAGAGAAGCATTTTAAGTTGATTGATCTAGTGAGTATCTTTAGATCTTGAACGCTATGGTGTCTCTCTATCCCCTATTGATCTAATAACTTGATTTTATGTGTGTAGAGACTTTAGGGATTTAGATCTTGGGCATGAGGAGAAGTCTTTGGTTGGACCAGCCAACTCCCAAGACAAGAAAGATTAAGAACCCACTTTGTTAAATTTCAAGCCTCATCTAATGATTGATATTGTAGAGATCTTGGTCATTGCTCACACATTTCAATTATTTCACTCATCTATTTTTATATATTGTGCATTTAACAAATATATATGTTTATAAGAGCCATAAATCATTGTGGATATTGTAAAATAAAATTTTGTAGATAATTTTATTTTCTAACCCCTGTGTGTATTTGGGGTTTTGGTATTTATTTTAATTTTTTTGTATATATTGGGGTTTTGGGCTTTTGAATTTTTATATGTGCAAGTGAACTCAAGGCTAGAATTGAAGAATTATTGAGGGTTTCAAGGGTTTCAGGCCTTGGAAGATTTTTTATAAGGTTTCTAGAGGTATATCTAGGCCTAGGAAGGCAAGCTCCATCCTCTATTGCTCCTCCAAGCTCAACTCTCAATCCCAAGGAGAAAACGTCAACCTTCAAAAAAAAATTTGTGGTAATTTATGGAGAAATTTCAAGATCTAAAGAATTTTTATTTTTTATTTTGTGAAGGTTTCAGAAAAAATTTAAGGCCTCTAAGCCTAGCATGGCCCCCTTCTTTCCTTGCAACAACCCTTTCTCCTTATCCAAGCCCTTCTTCTCCATTTTTGACCTCTTTTCAGCCCTCCGCTACCCTCAATATCCCTTTTCTCTTCTCGACCCTCACTTTCATGGCCTCTAAGGCCTCCACCCCCTCAATGCAACCCTGTTCTGCCCATTAATCAAGGTCGCAAGCCCCCATTTCCCTATATGGAAAGCCTTGAGGCCTCTCCAATCCTAATCATGGGCCTAATTGGGCATCGTTGCTCTCTTTCCCTCACTATATGGTAATATATTGTTTTTGGTGCTAAAGTTGGTTGAATTTTGCAAAGATAGCTGGACAATTCTCATGTTTACAAGCTACTGGAGAAGTTTTGGGCGTTCTCACTATGCATCTACAAACCCAAAGGGCTCATTGGTTTGCACCCTCCAACCCTTTGTTTCCTCACTGCACATGTACAACTAGTAAATTATTTCATAACACTGATGAAATCCTTATAAAAGTTCCCTAAAAAGTAATTCATAAATTGTTTAACAACCCAAATCGTTAATTGCATTAGTATAACATTATTTTTTTGGCATAAATTTGCAAGATCCATATCTGTTTCAAATTCTTACTAAAGTCTGATATAAATAGTGACTTTTAGTTCATCTAATTAACACAAAAAATACTCATACATTGTCAAATGCATTAATATGTTAATTCGATAATTCAGTCTTTAATTTGGATTAAATCTAAAAGTTTTGAGTGATTGTTATCACTGCATCGTAAGGTATGAAATGCATTAGTGGCACAAATGCAGTTTTCTCTGTTTTTTCTCTAACCTAAGCAAAGAAAAAGAAATAAGCAATCTAGAAAATTTTGACATTATGGCATAAGAATTTATCACTGTAATCTATTTTCATTATAAACTTATTTGCTGCTCTTTTATCATTGAAAGATAAGTAGCAAATTGTTTTCATTTAGAATTTGAATATCATAAGTAGCTCTAAGTACTTTCATTATATTGTTAACATTGGATAGGGAATAACATGTTGAGCATCTCTTAAGTTGAATGGTCATTGGCATTTTCTAATTTAACTAGGGAGCATTACTTACTTTGTCTAATAATCGTTGGGTAAGTGCTCTAATTGTTATTATTGGCTTATATTGTTTCTATCTTAAGCACATTGATAAATCATTTATTTTGTTGGGCACATCTTGTTAATATCATCTTATGGTTAAGATCGTCTTTTGAATATCATTGTCAAGTACTTGTTTCCTTAATTCAAGATCTAATCATAGCTTAAGTACTTAATCATTAAGAAAATCTTAAGCTAAGACTCATTCTCCATCCTTGCATTGAATTGTAAGTTTAGTTGCAGTAATAAATTACCTCTAAGCATAACCTTGGCTTATAGACCTTTAGGGCCACCCTTCTCATTTAACTTGAGGGGCTTATCAACTCTTCGGTGGTTAACATGGTGACCTTGCAGTTGTCAAAGCCATAGTCTCTACAGTGCTGGAGGCATCAGGTGATAGGAACCTAATAGAAGATATCATTAATCAAGCCCTTTCTTGCTTCCTATTGGCCTCCTTCCCGCAACCTACCTTGGAGCCTAGCTTCCAAACAGTTAAGGGAAAGTGAAGCATTTAATTAAAACTAACCAAGATCTTTGCATCTCACCTAGGTCTTAAGATTTGCATTTCATATAGGTTAGTAACTTAGTAAAGCATCAAATAAAAAATTGTCCATCGATACTTGGTCTCAACTTTATAAAAAGAAAGAGTGTTGACTCGATAAAGCATTGGTCTCAAAGTTGAATCGTTAAAATCTTGCTAAATTCAACCAGGTAGCTAGGCCTCTCAATTGTGTCTCCCAGACTCGTTGGTTCCCAAATTGTCCTTCATCGCCTCATTTCCATAAGGTCTACCCCCTATACCATGTTGTTGGGAAACAAGTAGAACAGAGAGGTTGGGGATCAAAGTGATAGCCCCCAACCTGAGTCGTTGTCACAGTTCCTGTACAATTCAAGCGACAACATGATCAATTTTCCCTAAAAGCCAACAAATATTTTTTGGACTTACAATTTTAAGTTATATCACTCTATATGACATTTAAATATACAGTTTAAACAATTGAATATATATATATATTATAGAGAGAGAGAGAGAGAGAGAGAGAGAGAGAGAGAGAGAGAGAGAGAGAGAGAGATTATTTGGATCTATCAAAGGACGAAAGAGGTTTGCACTTGAAAAGATTTGATCCCTCTTGATGCATGTCAGATCAGTGCTCAAGATGGATCCATACTCGTATGTAATTTAGTTACCTTTAAGAACATTACCGAAAACAAACATCCTAAAACCATAGTTACAAAGGCTTCTTTCTTAGGTTACCATTTTTAAATGGGTTTTTGAGTATGATATCTTCAAGTGGTTACCTATGATCAAGTATGCTAAGTTTTTGATAACTTATAGTATCAACATAATGTAAAGTTTATGATCAAGTATGCTAAGTTTTTGATAACTTATAGTATCAACATAATGTAAAGTTTAATAACCAAATATAATGAAGTTTTGAAAACTTTCCTGTATTAACATCATATGTAATACTTCTAACTATCCATAGAAATTTTATCCATATTTAAAAAGAAAAAAACAAATAATCACAAAAGATCTCATGGCTATAACACAGAGTTGTTTAAGTAACTAGGCAAGTTAAGGCCTACAACATATTAACCAAAAAAAAATGGCCACTTACACACCTCAACCTCTAACATTTTCGAGATGATTCATTGTAATTTTGTTGACATACGGAATTGGAAATTCACCTATTTGGTTCAAAGGACATCAACAATACGATGACTCGTAATATGTTTATATCGTGGGCACTAATGCTAATAATAATAATAAATATGTCGATAACCATTGGAAAGGCCACTTAGGACAATATGATGATTATTATAGTGTACCGACCCGTGGATGATATATTAGTATATGAGGGGATGATTATTTTTTGTGAATTGGGGTATTTGAAAGGACAATACATTGACTATCGTATGACGGAGACAACGGGAATCTTACATTGGCACCGTCTTTCATTGATAAAATGAATACGTCTTTTCTTACGTTGGCTGCTTTTCGGGGTTGACGTAATACCATGGTTTGGAAAGTTTGAAACATGATGATTTACAAGGGGCGTGTGTGTATATATATATTAACTGAAAATTTGTTTATGAAAATTTCCACTCATCATAATTATTGAAGAGCGGATATAACTAACACATTTCTTTGTACTTGAAAGTGATTCCCTATGTGATGTGATGTCTCCTCTGAGTAAAACATGTGGTATCTTTTAATAGTATATAGTCTTTCTTAGCTAGTGCTTACATAATAATGGTGCTTGGAATCAATAAATAATTGTATATTTGAAATAAAAAGATCAATTTTAAATTGTGAACTCCAGGTTGGAATGCTAAGGTATAGTTAAAGCAATTTTTTTAATCAGTCACCAAATTATGCTATTATATATGTCAATGTGGGTGGGGACTTGTTACAGAGAAATGCAACAAAGTCTATGATATGATGGCAAGGGGTCTATGACAGAGTTTTATATCACCTTGAATTATTAGTTGCTTACTATTATTTAATATAGACCATGCATGTTTGAGGGTCTCTATCAAAATGATTAGTCTCGGGGGCATTAGTTTAGAGTTAAGGGGTCCCACCGCCAATGATGGCATAACACTCGTTACGTTCCCTTAGCAAAGGCTACAAACTGTAAACTCACATATATAAGTGTGATGTTATAGGTTATTAGAGTCCAATTATAGGGGAGTTAGTTTTATCAAACTTACTTCATCTGAACTCAAAGTAAACTAGCTTTACAAATTACATAGACCTATGTTACTAAATTCAAAATAACATGGCTTTACAAAGATATATGTAACTTTTTTTTAGCTTGAAGAGTCAAAAACCACAATTAGAGATGTTGCACCAAAGTTACTCTCAAACCATATATACATCTTATTTTGGTATGATTCAAGTATCATATTTTTTACTCGGAAAAAGTCCAAAATCAAACTTACAGATGTTGCACCAAAGTCACCCTTAAATATAAATAATCACATAACTTTATTTTAGTGTTAATAGAGTATTATTTTAGATTATTATTTTAAAGTAGGTGTAGGTAATTTCTCCGAGAGAAGGTGTAATTGGTTAGGTTGGTTCTGTGAATATTTTAATAGGTAAAATAAAATAAAATAAAATAAAAATAAAATAAATAAAATAAATTATAAATTTGAAATTTGTAATTTTAAATGATTTTTTTCTCTCTCGCGTCATTTTTATTTTTTATATTGAAATTTGTATTTTTAATGATTTTTTTTCTTTAGTGTTATTTTTTTATATTAGATCTTTAATTATTTGATGTTTAATTTATAAATTTAAGTATATTAATGGGTCTTATTCATTTTTAAATTGTGTTTAATGTAAGATGGTTGCTTCATTTGCATGCAATTAAACAATTACCATATAAAAAAATTCTAGAAATTTCCAAACAATTGTAAGTACTTTCCAACAATGGAATATCAAGAATTAATAATGTTGTTTTGCATCCCATATGGTGTTATGCCTACAAGGCCCCATAATTTGATTAGCATTGTTGAGTTATGAGTTGGATAAGCTTTGGACGAGCCAGGTCCTTTGTACAAAAGGTTCTCAAGCCCCACATAACCATACTTATATGCTTTTTGAATAATTAGGACTTGTGGAAAGAATGATGAGTGGGTACCACTTTGCATAGCTTTGTAGGGACTTTCTTTGGACCTAAATATGAGCATGAACATTAAATGGTATGCAATTAACTTGATTATAGTGAAATTGACTCTTACTCTAGTAATATGTCGATCCTTGGGGTTTATAGACATCTTTTTTTTATGTCAACACATTTCTATTTTACATTTTAATTTTTATGAAACAAATTAACTTGATCATAGTGAAATTGACTCTAACTCTAGTAATATGTCGAGCCTTGGGGTTTATAGACATCTTTTTTTATGTCAACGCTTTTCTCTTTCACATTTTAATTTTGATGAAACAAAAACTTTAGTTTGAAAGAAAATTCATTTTTTTCCAAAACAAAAGGATCTTAACAAAAATGAAAGAAAGCAAATAGTGTAGATTTGATTTTAATTTATATGTAATAGTGATGCATTATTTTTATTGTATGATTATGGTGGTTGAATTTAAGTTTTTGTATTAAGAAAGTTTTAATGGACCAGTGCTTTTCCTTTTGTTGGCATGACCCATGCGGATTTGAACTTTGAAACTCATGGTTTACACAATACTTTACAACAAGGTGATCGATAATTGAGTTGTCCATGTCGACTTAATGAACTATTATTTTTTACTTAAGGTCTTAAAATTTACTATAATTTAGTCATCAATTAACAATGATCGTAACCATTATTAATAATTAGTTGCAAATATAAGGTAACTTATCATATTTATTCAAAAACATCCACATCATCCAAAATAATTTGTTACTAAGGAAAACTTTCACTCTTACCAAAAAAAACTCTAGAGTATTGAACAAACTATTAACCAATTAAACAATCTCAATTAATTAAATATATCTTAAAAAACAAAACAATCCAAGTTTTTAATATATATATATATATATATATATATATATATAGAGTTTAAGGGGGACAAGGTGGATGACAAATGTTTTTTTGTGTGTTTTTTGCACACCTCATTGTCTGGGCTTGATTTTGAATTGATCGCGGTAGTCCCTTTAGCTGTTCCCCAATCTTTTGAATTATCAGACTTATCTTTTAATTGCCCAGTCTTGGTGGTTGGAGTGTGGTACAATGGTTCATTTTCAATATGGTTTTAATGGTGGCAATATCATTTTCTTTGAGAGTTATTGGAGGGGAGTCATGTTTGGTCTAAACATTTACTGCCACAGTTTCTTGGATGATGTCTATATTGAGTCACTACCAGCATCTTCACATCCACTAGTTTCCCAGTCTGTGGTAACTAGGGGACTGGTGTTGAGGCCCTATCCATTCCTTCATATAAAATTCCCTAGTGGGTTGTCCCAAAAAAATTATGTTAATCTTGTTTGTAGGTTATTTTTTCCTATGGCTCCATGACAACGCTTAATCAATTGAAGAGGAGGCTCTTTTGTGGCGTCCTTGTCTAGAAAACAATGTCTCTTCGGGTGGGAGTCATTCGAAAATTTCTTCGATGTTGTGCCTCTAGAGGTTCGAAAGGAAATCCGATCATTGGAAGCACAAGAGTTCGAAGAGAGAATGTATCATTTAGACTATGAAGTTTCTGTGGGAAAGGAAAAATGGATACCAAACCCAAGAAAATGGAGGAAATGAAGGTTGTACTTTTTGCACTCACTATTTACACACAGACAAATAGATTCTCTGCTTCACATGGTGATTAGAGACAAACAAATCTACAATTAGAAGCCCTTTATTGGATAAGAGGAACTGAAAAGGATTATGTGAGACATCAGATATGATATGGATGATCATTTTGTTTGTTTGAATAAATAGAACACTACATAACCACATATTCAGATTTTGATTCTATAGCACCTTAAAATGGAGAAGTGATTATCAATGTTACCCTAGTCAATATGGTTAGTGCCAATTCTTCCCAAAAATAACCTATAATTATTCTTGATAAATGATTCCACCTTTGTTTTCTTGAGATCTGATGTTTTTATCTTTCTCTCTTAGTGATCTTTCCTTGTTCCTGTTTATCACCCTAATACATTTTTCCTTTCCTTATGGTAATCAACTATGTTGTCAATACATCATATTGTCAGCAACTATGGTATTTTTGTATGTCTATACAATCCTCATCGCTAAATGTTCACTTAACTTTGGTGGTCTCTTGGCAAGCAAGTCAGTTACTATTAGGCTTGTGATACTAGTAGTTTTTATGGTTGACAAGGTAAACATAATACTTTACATACCATCAGTTGTATTTTTATTTCTTTGAATATAAAAAGAAATATGGGTTGGATATTACAAAAAAATAGAGTTTATTATGAACCTAGTGTCAATTTGATCTCAATTCCGAACCTTCCTCCTCGTTCTAATGGCATTAAATGTGTGGATCGTGGTTGAATGAAGAACTGTGTAACTCCTCATCCTTGTGTTCAGAGTAGTGGTGTGCATTCATTATAATATTAGGGGAAATCAATTTAATGATTCCTTGTATCTCTTCCCATTGATAGATATATCGAGGTTAGTGATTAAAAAATTAAGTTGTCTTTGCTCTGAAATTGGGTCAGCTTGGGACCCAATGCTCGTGTTTTATGTTTTCCATGTATGCCCGCTCCCAAAGAACAATAATGCCTCCTCTTAGAGTGGATTTGAGTACTTATCGATTTAATTACCATTAGATATAAAATATATATTTCAAAATTCCTTTGCAAAGTATGTATGTTATCCCTGACTATAAAGGGGAAAATATGTATGTTATCCTTGAATGTAAAGGGAGATTATTTTAGTAAAGAATTTTATCTCTTTTTATTTATTAGATGTATTATTAATTAATATAGTTACATAAATTAAATGCTTGACAAATATTGATAGACATTAAAACACTTATCTCATAATACCTCTCATATTATCAAATATTAAAAGAACCAGAAAAATAATCTAAATTATAATTTTATTTTAAATTAGTATTATTATTATTTAATTTTGAAAGACTCACTGCCACTATTATACTGCAACCTTTTCATGAATGGAAGAAAAAATTGTTCACCAAACCACATGAATGGCACAAAAAAATTGTTCACCAAACCACTAGTACTAAAATCCTTTGACTTTTTTTTTGTCAACTTGTCTGAATTTGACTTCAAGCTTGACCTTTGGCTTGAGAAAACACGACTGAGAAGCATCTAAGCTGTCAAACTCACTCGGGGATCGCACTTGACCTAGGCACACTAGCCCTTAACATGACTGAATTTTTTCCCATAGAGCGACTTAATAGTACACGCCATCACTATTTATTCTACACCCCATGGGAAATAATTTTGATTTAAATTGTTGCTTTGAATACAATTTCAAGACGCCCACCGTGGGGCTCGAACCCAAGACCACAAGGTTAAGAGCCTTGCACTCTACCAACTGAGCTAGACAGAATTACATCCTTTGACTTATTTTAAATTATTATTATTATTATCAATTATAAAAATAATTAATATATGAGCTAAAGCATATATACATTTAAAAATACATGTAACAAGATTTTTAATTGTGGAGATGTATCTCCACTTTACCATGGAAATTGTTAACCTCTAAATGTTTTTTTACAATGCCATTTTGCCAATACCATGGCTTTAATACTGTTAACACCCAGGTTGTTCCCTTTGACTCCCAAGGGAATACGGCCGGGGTAACCACTAACCAATCTTTGGAT
>APFE030111685.1:0-12149 GCA_000404065.3 Pinus taeda | reverse complement strand
CACAGTCAATCAGTCAAAAACCAGAAACAAATCAGAGTTTCTCAAATCAAAGTATCAAACAAAGGAAAAATCATACCCAACAATGGATTCCCCAGCGGAGTCGCCAATTTGTCACACGGAATGAGTTATATTTGCAGACAAATCCAACCTTCCTAGGAGTCTAAGACTCTCTAATGACAAACAAACCAAACAAGAGCTATCCTTCTCTAGATACACATCATTCTACGAGAATTCAAATGTTTTCGATCTTACCTTAGGTCCAACGCTTGTTGTAGCAGTCCAGCCTTGCTGATCCAGATGAGCTCCTCCTTCAATTTCAGACCTGCATACACTAACAAAGCAAACGATTACATAGCATCTGAATATTCATTATAAAACAAAGCATATCTATCATATTGACCAAGGAATACATGAAATAATTCATTAACAAATCATTGAGAAGAATGGACTTATTTGTATTAAATAATCAAAAGAACCATTACAACCTGAGCCTTGGTGTTGTGCAAGCTCCTCCCAGGGTCCAGCAAGAGATTTCCTCTACTTTGACAAGCTCACCCACTCCCACTATGGCAACAAGGAAGGATAGTGATCTCTCCTCACAAGTCAACAAATGGAAGTCCTAATTCCAGCAGCATTTACCCTATAGAATGTTCAGCTTTCAACCTCCCCTCCTTTGGCCCAATGCCTGTATTTATAGTATTCTAGAAGAGGTTATTCAGTTCCAACATCAATGGGATACTCCCTCTTTTGGATGGGGTAGCTCCTCTCTTGATGGGATAAGCTCCTCTATCATAGGGGTGCATGAACCATCTGGAGGCGCTCAATACACGTCAAGAACTCTTCTAGAAGGCTCTAGAAGTGACCACAAGTAACTTTTTAAAGATGAAAACTTGCGCCTTTTGACCTTTACAGGGGTACGCACCCTAGCTTTAGTATACAGAGCGTATTACTACGCAGGTCTAATGTATTTGGAGTGCGTACACGCGGGCAAGGTAGAGAGAACCTGCGTACCCAGAGATAAACATGTTTTCAAGTGACTTTCTCTCTCTTTGAAGTTTTGACATGAAGAGCAGAGGTATGGGGCTTGACAAAGAGGACAATGTGGCTATTGATAAGGCCACATAGACTGCAGATAGTCAAGGTGACAAATTTCAGTGTAACATAGGGAGCTCGCCAAATCCTATGGCCTGTACCTAAGGGATCAGTGGCTGCAGTTCCAAATCAGCACATTGGCACAGAGGGGTGTCTCCCACATCCAAAACCCCCATCAATTCATGGATTTATGTAACATCAGTTCATCGGAAGATAAGGCTAAGCTTTCAGAGTTTTACCTCCATAATTTGGCCCTTCGAAACATCACCTCGTGGGACCCCAACATAGCAGTAGGGGACATGTAGCTGATGGCAATAACCTCATGGTTAAACCATGAAGAAAAGAGAGCGGCTGAAGTTAGGAATGTCATGGACCAAGAGCTACATGAACCACTGTTGATTAGAGAAGAGCCAGGGGACCCCACAACATTGATATCCACTCACCAACACCTAGCAACCAACTCTCAGGCTTTATTAGAGTACATGGATCGCTAGGCCCAGGCCATAGCACACTTCGAGGATATGGAGCGATTATTAGGGGACAATTGTGTTCATGCTTGAACCTGTAGGTGGAACACATTGTCCCACAGCCTCAAAATCTGAGAATATCACACTCCAACTCGTATGAGGGAGGCCTTGGCGTGAGTGCCTCTCTACAAGAAGTCTATGCTGAACCTCCAGGCCAATTGGATAGGCCTCAAGCTAAGTCCACCCTTGCTTTTGGGATTGTTAGAAGGAGGCACAGAGGAGGAAGAGCATAAGCTGTGGAAGAGGTAGAAAGCAAGGCCGAATTCCATGACAGCGCAGAGGACACTACTTCAGAAGCCTGGGATCTGACGGTGGCGATTAAAGCAATGAAATACGAGGAGCTGGACTAGTTGCTCAGAGGATGAGCAACCCTTTTAGCAGGGGGGTGATGATGAGCCCAAAAATTGGTAACTTGTTGGGCTCATTTGGCCTAATTATCCTTGTTCAGTCCTTGTTCAATCCTTCATTTTCCATATCTTATGCATTATTTTCAGTATGATTATTTCATTTGTACGAATAAGGGTAGTCACTGTTCCTAGGTGGCTAACATGTGCTTATTTCAGGTTTTTTGACACATGTTGGAGCAAAACCGAGCAATCATGGGCTAAAAGATGGCCAAGCCTGAGGTGAGGATTCGTAGGGGGGTTGTCTATGGCATTAAATAATCCTTCCTCGGGATATTCACCCCCAACTCCAAGCTCCAAAGACCACCAAAACCGAATCTAGAAGGCAGCCAAGTAGATTTTAGAAGGGACTGTCTAACTCCTAGTTTGGACAGCCGAGTTCCACAGATTGAGGAGGCCAGCTAGGGCCCTCGTGATGTATAAATGTTGAGGCCTTAGCCTTCGTAAGGGAATTTTGAAACCATTACATATTTTGCACCACAATGCTGCTAGCTTTACTTTGTTCTCTTGTAGCCATTTTTGGCATCACTCTTATGACTATTTTTTGATAATGAGAAGCAGTTCAATTTTATATCAACTCTGAGTTTTCCATAGGAGCCATATCTCTCAGGGTTGGGCCCAACCTGAGAGCCAAGGGCTTCCTTTCTATACTGTTACTTTTCCTTTATGCATCATTGTTTCCCTTTATGCATTTGAACGTATTTCTGTTAGGCAGATTTAGTTATGTTGCTTGGATAGATCATTGTTTATGAATAGAATTGCTTCAGGTGTTTTGGTAAGATAATAACAGAAAAAGCTCCAAACAAAAGGGACAACCACACTCTCGGTTTCACCTCATCCTTATTGGATCAGGGGCTGGAATTGAAGAAACAGTGTTGCCCCAACAAAAACACTAGTTTGCTTTACCATGCAATCCTTAGTGTACTGTTTTCCTTTGCAGAAATTAGTCATGGGTTTAGATCTCTGAAATGTTTCTTTGCATAGTTGATGTACATGGTTTTCTTTCCAATAAAACTATTGTTCATTCATGCTTTTGATAGGTAGACTAGATTAGCTAGGACTTTGATCATTTGCAAGACTTTTTTGATTCGGTTGAATGTACACCATGTAGGGCATCTCCACCACTCTTTCATCCACCTAAAACATCATCTCAGCCACTTATTCCCTCTCCTAGCTAGGTTCCTTGTCTCCCATATGTCCTCTTTTTCACGTAACCCTACCTTCTTGCTCAATCATTGCCTTAGCCTTCTTCAAGCCAAGTCAGCCTTCTACACCTTCTCACCACTCCACACACTAGTCTATGGGTTACTCCAGGCCCCTAACCTACCTCCTTATCCATTCATGCACCTTCCCTCACTCACCCATTCTATAAAATCCACTTTTTAAACATCCTGTAGAAATTTCTGAACATCTTGTAGAAATCTCTGAACATCCTGTAGAACCCCTACAGACTTCCTGTAGAAGCTCACAAATGAGGTTTCTTGATAGCCAAACTTTGTGAAACTCTCTTGAAGGGTGTTGGGGACTCCTTAGATCCTCTCTGAACCTTCCCAACCTTTTCCAAGCAATCCTCCTCCTTGATCCACCCCTTCACAGCCAAGAACAGTGAAAGCATATGCATGATAAAACCTGACAACTTAATCAAAAATACGAAAAGATGTTTTCTCCAGATAGAGGTAGTCTAGACACATGTATTTTACCCTCATAGAAGTAATGGCATCTCTTTCAGTAGTTTTCATTCTCTTCTTTACATCAGTAGCACTAGCTGGTAGAATTAGGGTTTGCTAGGGTTTGCGCTTTCCTTCAGTTTTTCAATCTCTTTTCACAAATAGATTAGCTTCCTTCGAGTTAGCTTTCATCCATAAATTAAAAAGCTTCTTCTAATATCTCATAGAAGTTGGCTTGAGCCCCTAGCAGACTTGTGCCAGCTGACCAAGTGACAGTTGCGGCAAGAGCTAGTACTTGTGCATACAACATCATCGCTTCCAAGTTTGTTATGAACAACTGGGTTGATAAAAGTAAAGAAGGGAGTCCCAGGAGTTGCAACATTATTTCTGAAATACTAGAGCCCACCATGAGCATATTGATCAATCCGTTCAATTTTCTGGGGCACGATTTGCTGAGTGAATCCAACTAGTGATCTGTTGCAGTGAGATGGGAAGATGCAAAGAGTACATGACAGAGAGGAAACATGAGAGGCAAGAAGTTAGTGCAAAGGTCTACATAGCCTAGGAGGGGCTCACATAGAGCTTACGCAGTCCTAGAGGGGCTCACGAAGATCTTACGCAATCTTGGAGGGGCTCACATAGAGCTTACACAGTCCCAGAGTGGCTCACACAATGGTAGTGCAGAGTGTCATCTATAGTTTGATATTTTTCTGGAGAAGTGAAGTTGTGAGCCGGGACAGTTGAATGATAGTCTTCATCTAGTAGATTGATCCAGTAGTTGGAGTGATGTAGTCATCTAGAGGCAAGACATAGGCCTAGCCAATGATTGCATAGGGACTACACATTATCTATTGGGAGTGTGATAGATCGCTCATCAGATTAATGAGGGCTTGGGGATGAGGTAAACCCTCATATGTATTTTTTTTGTCATTATTTATCTATCAGGTTTGTCATTGTGAGAGGTAACTTTTTGTACTCATATTCTTCTTGCTTAATAAAAAGGATTAGGTATTCCTACAACTACAACCATATAAACATTTGTCCCTCAAGCAAACTAAGAAGGATAATAAATTATCACCAAAGTATTATGGGATGTACAAGGTGTTGCAAAAGATAAGTACTATGGCATACAAATTGGCGCTTCTTGAAGCTTCTTGAGTGCACCCAGTTCTCCAGGTTTCATGCTTAAAGAAGGTTATAGGTGACAAGCTTCCAGTTCAAACAATATTGCCAAAAATTGATGAGGAAGGAAAAATCATATTGGAACCTCAAGCAATCAATGAAACAAGAACTCGACAGCTACAAAATCAATCAATTTCAGAGTATCTCATCAAGTGGAAGAACTTACCCATTGAAAATTCCACATGGGAGGATGATAATTTTATAGAGAAGCATCCAAAACTACTCAAGCATTGAGGACAACACTTTTTTGAAAGATAGGGGCATGTTAGGACCCTATAATACTAGCAATTCCCCCACTACTATTGTCATTGTATCCCTTATTTTTATTGGTGTGCCCTAATTATCCCCATATTGTTATTATTATGCCCCATAAAATCCCATTATTTTTATTTTGTGCCTTTATATTATTATTGTTAGGTCAGTTTGGTTATATTGTGACCCCTTAGACTCCTATATATAGAAAGGAGGTTTTTTCATTTGAATCATCTAAGAATTGTTCATTTGTGTAATGTAAACGAGGTTTCCCCCCAGAAGAGGTTGAATTCTAAGGCGTTGATCTATCTTTTCTATCTTTTTGTGAGCTGGTTTCATAACAGATTTAAGTTCCCCAACTTATAATAACAATATTGATCAAATGTATCACAATTTTAGTACTACTCTTTTCACTACCATTAACAAGTTATCCACTAAGGTATCATATAACAAGATAAATAAAACTTCCAACCCTTGGTATGACAAAGATTGTAAAAGTTTCGGGAAAAGTGTTCATTATGCTCCTAACGAAACTGCAAATCTCTGAAATATTAGTGTATAAAAGGCCCTCATTAAAGAGAAGAATTGTTCATATATTAATAAAAGACAAAAGAATATTTTCCACTTCTCTAAGGTCGCACCAAAAACTTTTTGGCAGAATCTGCTTGTTTGTAAATCTAAAGATAATCATTCTATCCCCTTAGAAATATGGGATATCTACCTTAATAAGTTGTATGAATCTATAGACACCCTGGAAAACATCATTAGCACTCCTATTAAGCATGATGTATTTTCCCTTAAGGACAATGAGTCTCGTATTAATAAGCTCACTAATGGGGAAGTTAAAGCTATTGAAGGATACCAAGTTGAGATGTTAAATCTTGGAAGATTTATCCTCATTCCTCATCTCCACAAGCTTACCAATTTGTCTATAAAGCATTGCTTCCATAAAACTTAGACACAAAGCCTTATTGTGCCTATCTTTAAAAATGGGGACAAAGTTGCTCCCTCTAACTACGTTACCATTAAGATTAGCCACATCTTAGCCGAGATTTATGGTTTCATTTCAGATAAGAAGATTAGCCAGAGGCTTGAAATCCATGGTAAAAGAGCTAATGCTAAAGATGGTTTTATGAGATACCAATCGATTATCAACCATCTTTTCATTTCTGAGGAATGTAGTAATAGTAAAGTTGGTCTCTTTTGTTTCTTTTTCGATTTTAGAAAAGTATTTGACACTATTCCTTGGGATAATATTTGAAAAATAATTGATGAGATAATGATTCCTACAGAATTTAAGATTATTGTGATTTACCTCTACGAGATGGTTGTGCCAAGCTTAATACCAATGAAGGGTGGTCTAAAGATATTAAATGAAATATAGGGGTTAAGCAATGGTGTCCCCTTTACCCTAGTCTCTTTTGTATTTACATCAGTAAGCTAGAGGAGTGTTTGGAAATCACGAGGTTCAAGGGGAAAGAGCTTGCTGGTATTATCCTTACTCTTCTCTTCTACGCTGATGATATTGTTCTTCTTGTTATAAACCATGAGGACTTGGACAAGGAACTTATGACTCTTTATGACTTGTGCTCCAAGATGCATATGATGGTTAATACTAACAAGACTAAAATCATGGTAATTAAATCCAAAATGTTCATCCATGGAAATTTTGTCTATTATAGAAAATCCTTGGAAAATGTCTCTTCTAATAAATCTTTGGGTATTGACATTCCTTATCAGCTCAACTAGAATTACAACATTGAGAAAATTATTATTGGATGATGGAAAGTTTATTATGAGATTGAAAACAATTGTAAGGTTGTTGATCTTTGTCTTTGGTGTAAGAAAAGGTTCCTCTTTGATACCCTCATCAACCCTATTGTCCTATGTAGTTGTGAAATCTAGGGTTGTACTATATCTAGATAATAGTTGGGAGATATTGATATTATTTAAAATAAATTCATAACCTACAATCTCAAGATAAAGGGAAATACCCCCTATCTTATCCTTCTGATCGAACTTGGCCTCTCCCCAATTGAAATAAGGGCTATGTTTACGTATCTAATATATAAGAAGAAACTTTACAACATGAACTCCAAGAGGCTTCCTAAAATTTCTTCTAACTTTAATCAAAACTCCCACCTTCACCTGAAGCGTGGGTGGTGATGAGCCTCATAAATGGGTAATTATATCGGCTCATGTTACCTCCTAACCTAGTCAAATCAACCATTTTCTTAGACTATTGTATGATTTTCTAATTATATTTATGGTTATAGAGTGAGTTGAGTTAGTTATGATGCCATGTGCTCTAACATGTATTTAATGTATATTATTGATGGATTTCAAGGTCAAAATCAAGGATCTAGTGGTCAAATGGCAGCAATAAACCGAAGTATGTAGAGGAGAGGACTTATAGGAGGGAATATCCATCATTTATTACCCCTCACTTGAAAATCCCCTCCATTCAGCTCGGAGTACAAGCAGCTCAATCATGCACCAGAAGGCAGCCGAGCAAGTGGAGGATGACTGATAGTTATCTCAAGTTTTGGGAGCCAAGCCTCCATGATTTTATGGAAGTTGTTGGTAGCTTTAGATGTATAAGTAAAGAGGCCTAGGGCCTCACTAGGGTCAGGATTTTTTGTTTATGTAAACTCTGGTCAAATTTCGAGCTTATTATTTTGTGAGAGTTTCATGTAATCTTGCTATTTTCTGATAATGAAGATGGAATCCTTTTTGAGCTCGCACTGAGTTAGCTCAGAGGACTGAATTTCTTGGGTTAGGGCCCAATGCAAGTGGCCAAGCTTCTCTTTACTTGTATTTGTATGATTTACTTCAATTAGTAGATTAATTTGTTGTTAGATGTATTTTTCCTTTATGGTCAAGAATAAGTTGCTTTCGATGATTCAACAATTTACTTCCATTTATGCCTTCTATAGCAGGTTAAGCAATGATTAGAAAAGATTTAAAAGGCTAGCAATAGTGCCTTGGCATCTCTTCCTCCCTTTGGGACCATGATTTTAGGCAAAGACTCTCTTGCTACCCCAAAAACACAAATTTTGCTCATTCATAGGACTTCTAGTGTTTGCAGCTCTTTAGTAGGTTGATAGTCTAGTATTTCTTTGCTTAAGATCTCCCTTACAATGTTCACTTATTGATTTGAAATATTCCTCTTTCATGCTTTCCTTTCTTGCAACATTTGTCAACATTTCCTTTCATAGATCATAGTTTAGACCACTTTAATGCAAAACATTGTTTTTCTAGATGCACTAATTTCATTGCTTGCTTGATCTTCTTGGTTGAATGATAGTTTCTATGCAATAGATATCTTTTAGAAGTAGGATAGCTTATCAGAAATAAAATCCCCCATCTGATCCATGCCCTACAGGTCTCCCAAACCTCACCTCAATTCTGCCTTAGATTCCTTAATTTATCGTAGAATTTCTTCCTCTCCCCTTGAGAAAACCCAATCATCTTTCTCTCTCCCAGTGATTCATGGCCGACCTTAGGTGCTATAAAAACTCATCCCAACCTTCATCCACCTTTTCCACCCACTCTCACAGACTCAAAATAGTGGAAACTGCTCTCAGCCCCCTCCTGTAGGCCTCTTGTAATTTCCTTGTTTTCCTCCTGTAGTTTCCCTGTGTCCTCTTGTAGTTTTTCCTATAGGCTTTATTTTGAAGGTCGAGAGTGGGAAACACCTCCTGAAGGCCACCTAAGACCTCCTAGGACCCATCCTACCAAGCTCCAAGACTACCCTCCAACGCCACCTATTCACTGCCACACTCACACACAATAAATTCGATGCATGTCAAATTCACATAAAAACACATAAAAATAAAAAAAAATATGTTTTTTGCTTATTTACTTCTAGAAATAGCATGGTTAGATGTTGTTTACTTTCTTGAGTAGGTAATGGCATTACTTTCATTGTTTCCATAGTGTTTTTGGGAAAAGTAGAATTAGCTTGACCTCCTAGTGATCTTGCAAGGCTAACCAAGTGACAACCTGCAGTAAGAACAAGTACTTTTGCATACAGCACTGACGCTTCCAAGTTTCTTACGAACTACCAAGTTGATAAAATTAAAGTTGGTACCCCAAAAGTTGCAGTATTCTTGCTGCCATACTGGCGCTCACCACTTTTTGGCATCATTTCTAGGGAAGCGTCAAAGTATTATGGGATTACTGCTTTCTTCTATTTCCTATTACAACAATCTGCTAATAGTTTATTTTGGCACAAGTGAACTAGTCATTTCATTTCTTTCAAGTTTTGCATTTCCTTGCTTTCCTTTTCAATTCTTCAAATTTCATTTTCGGCAAAAGTAGACTAGTGATTTCTTTTCTTTCAGTTCTCAATTTCCTTTCTTTCCTTTTCAATTCTGTAATTTTCCATTCAGCTACTTGCAATTTCTTTTGTTCAATCACAATTTCAGTTTTTGCAGGTACTATCAATGTGGGGAAAAGAAACAAAAAAATCCAACCAAAAAGATTTCCTTTCATGCCTCGTAGGAATAGAGATATCTCAAGAAAATTTGTGCCCAACTCCCCCACTGCTTCACACAGCCAAACTTCTCTCTTCTTTGGTGGATGCGATCAAGAAGAACCCTTAGGTGAACAACTAGACATATTTGAAGAACCTATAGGGGAAGAAGAGGAAGAAAACATCTCTTTCGAGCCAATGGCTGAGAACAAAAATTCTAGGGGAAATGGAGAAAGAATAGTGGGTACCTTTCCCATTTGGGAGACCAATGGGGACACCAAAATGAAAAATGTAAGTCCTTCAGCCCTACCTCATTTCCATGGTCTGACTACAGAAGATACTGACACCTTCTTGTTCAAGTTTTCTGTCATCTATCGAACTTATGACTATGCAGAAGCCAAGCAAAAGTTGAAAGGTTCCCTTCTACTCTCAAGGATGCAAGATTATGCTAGTTCATGGGATTACCTAGCAATAGAATCACAACTTGGGCTTAGATGTAGCAAGCCTTTAACAAAAAGTATCAAGACTATTGTAGGACGAAATATACTAAAGAAGAAATCTTCTGAATGACCACGAGAAGTGATGAGTCCCTGGAAGACTATGAAGAAAGGTTCCAGCTTAATTAAAAAAGGGTTGGGTGTACACTTGACCCTGAGTCTCTAAAGTTGGTCCTTCTCAGGGGAATCCGGCAAGGCCTTTTAGACACCCTCCATCTATTCGCCGGGGGAGACATTCACCAACTATCCTATGAGGATATAAAGACTGCTTTTAGAAACCATTCTAGAGGAGCCAGAAAGAAAGGTAGGGGGTCAACCCATCGCCGGTACGTCTTTTTCCAATTCATAGATTAAAGGGGAAATTGGAAGCATGCTGGAAGACTTCAAGAGTGAGATACTGAAGAATCTTGCCATGCAAATGGATACCTTACATATCAAAAGAAAACAAGACGATGTAGAGAGGGCTTTGGCCATATTTTGTCCTAGATGCACTAGTAGGTATCCTAGGAATGAATGGCCATTGAGCTCTATAGAGGTTTGTTCAGTCTGTGAAGAAAATCATTTTACAGATAAGTGCCCTCCCTTGATCAGTCTTAAGGCTGTATACCAAGGGGCCAAAGGATACACTAAACAAATCTATTACATAAAGCAAAGGAGGCTGCCTAGACCTAGACCATACTAGTAGGGGATGCAAGGGACATCCCAGGGATACTAAAACCCCAACCAAGTCACCTCCATACCTTTTTGGGTCCCTCAGCTCATCCTTCCTAGTCCACACCTCCTCCTTGGTCCTTCACATTTCCATATCATGCCCAACCAGCCACTCATTCATTCCAATGCTATGCTCAGCTGCAGCCTTAGTGGAATGCATCTCATCACAGGTGGAGGCCCCAATACAACTCTCCTCCCACTCCTCTGCCTCCACCACCTACTCAACCACAACCGTTACCTTCTACTCCACCAAGGCAATCCCAAATGCATGCCGAGCCAAATCCAAACCCAAACAACAGATAGGCTCAACAAGTATATAGTGGGGAACCATCATGTTCAACTTATGTTGTGGAGATTCACGAAATTAGCTTGCGATCTGGGAAAGTTCTCCCAGATAGCCACCCTCCACCTAAGGAGGTTGAGGAAGATAAAGAGGAAAATTAACCTAAATAAAATCCACCCTTCCCTAATGTTGGAGAGGTAAATCCCCTCTACGGATAGAGGTGATCCCTACTAGCCCAGAATGGGTCTAGCAACAATCAAGCAATGTTATCACGCAAGTTCCTAATTCCAAATAAAAGGTAGGTGATGAAGACCTACTTGAGTTCCAACGCTTTTGTTCGTAGAAGAGACGTAGCCCACGCTCCTTTGTCTTGGCCGGTCACAATCCTCCACTATCTCCGTGAATGCACACCTGCACACAAAGAGAACAACACAAACACAAGTGTGAAATCTAATATATGCAATTATACATCAGTCAGGAAGGATATAATTCAACATCAACCATTACAAGTAAAATGAGAATGGAACCATAATGATATTCATCTATTATTAATAATCAACAAAGGAGAATACAACCAGCGTCCTGACGTCAAGTCCTCCTTTGGATGGGTGCTCAACTATACAAGTCTTGCAAAGCTTGAAGGGATGAGGGACAAGCTCTCTCTCTCCTTGGTGACAAGATCTCCTTACTTAGGTAAAGCCTTATGGACACAAAGAAGGCTCTTGCAACTCTAATCTCTTAATATCTTCCTTTCAGCCCAAGTATTGCCACTAGAATCAGAACTAGCTTGCTCAAGCCATGGAAACAAGCTTTTATAGATGAGAAGGAAGAGATAAGATCAATCACAACAATAATGGATTTGGCTTCATAACTTGGAAGCTTCTATGGAATGGTGGAAAAACTACTTCCCATTCAAGGAGATTCGAAGCCAAACCATCCTCACTTAACTTGGATTCAGTTGGTGAATGAGTTGGATAGAACTTTCGGAGATTGATTAGTTCAAAACTTTTCCCAAAAAGGTTGGCGCGATTGCGACTCTAGGATAGAGCGCTAATGG
>APFE030111678.1:0-75542 GCA_000404065.3 Pinus taeda | reverse complement strand
CCCTGAGTTTTTTCCTTTGTTGATTTCTGAGGTTGTTCTTGAATGATTAGTGGCTTGACTGGTTTTCTTAGCTGTGACTTGGTTTGCTTTTTAGCTCTTACTTCCTTTTGAAGCTCAGCTATGGTGAATTCTCTGGCTGTTTGTGGAGTAAGGCCAGTCTTTCTTTGGAATCCAGCCATGAAAATAAACGAATTCCAGTCTCTGCCTATCTTTTGGAGGCCATCTAAAACTAGCAACTTAATCAAACCATGATGAAATAAAGAGGTTTCACAGTCCTCTTTCCTCAGCTGCACCTTATCACACATCTTACTCAAACTGCGAAACAAATAAAATGGAATGTCTATGGAGACTTTCCCGGTGAAATGCAAGAGCAGTTTAAAATGGTAAGAATATACCTTATTGTACCTTCCTTCACAGGTCAAATATTTCTGTATGCAGGTGAGAAGAAGAGCATAATGTTCCTTGACATAATTTCTGGGCACTGCTTTTGTTAAGTCTTCATTTACATATGCCTCCTTTAAAAACTCCTTACAAGGATTCATATCAAATTTAAAATTTTTAAACCATTCTTCCCGTCCTCTTGGGATCTCTGTTACAGCAACTATTACTTCTGGAGAAACCTGTACTTCTAGCATGGCTATCTTTGAATTTAAACCAGTGAAGTTTAGCACAAATTCCTTAGTTACCTGTGCATGTCCTCCTTGTAGCTTTTTGCAAAAGTTCCAGCACCCGGCATCTTTGAACGCTTTCTTCACGCCTTCATCCCTCAACGCTATGTCCAGGCCTTCAGGTTCAGTCCTGTGACATTTACCGGATCTGTGCACTTTTCTCTCCATTTTTCCCTTCAAGATTTTCACACACAAAGTCTAATAACTCCGGTCGAGATGGTGATTCAGCTCCTTTTTTTAATTCAGCCTCGCTTGTAATCAGGCTCGCTTGAAATCAGCCTCGCTTGAAATTCAAATTGAAACACTTCAATACATAATCAGGCAGACTGGTCACTCATGCAGCACTTACGACCATCATTAAGGTCTATGCATGGTAAAATCTCTTGGGAATAATATTTCTGTGCATATCAACAGCCTATTGGTGGAGTAGTGGCAAATGAATGTTCAAACATGATACAAGAGGTACACGAACTAACATGAGTAGACACAAATGATGACTCACCTACGGACTTGACATTTCGGGAAAGATTCCCTGCGAAATGCACGAATCCATGATTTCGCAGCGCTGTTAGTTATAATTTTTAATGATGCGCTGCGAAATTGGCTAATCATGACGCGCTGCGGAACTGCTAAACCATGATTGCGCTGCGAAATTGGCAAATGAGATTACGCTGCGAAATCACTAAAAGACACGGTGACTCGGATAAGACAAGACAGGACTATGGAACAATGATGGGTGGAGGAGAACCAATAGGAGTGGAGTATGATTTAAGTTAAAAACTTTTAAAACTCCAAATCCTAAGTGAGAAAAATAAAATGAAATCAACTTTAACACAGACCTTTGTCATCAAACTAGGACAAGCAATTATATGCATCAAACTTTTAGTTCTAAGTGATAACATATTCTATGACACAATTGCCATTTGTTCAGGGGTATACTGGAATTTTGGTCATTGTTGATCAATTTTCCAAGTATGCCATCTTTGTTCCAACAAAGGTTCCATGTGGGGCAAAAAATACTGCAAAGTTGTTCTTCAAGAAAGTGGTTAAGTATTGGAGAATGCCTCTAAGTATTGTGTCATACAGAGAGTCAAGATTTACAGGGAGATTATGGACGACGTTGTTTAAGTTGGTTGAGATAGAGCTATTGTTTAGCTTGAGTTTCCATCCGTAGACAGATGAGAAAATTGAACATATCAACTCATTTCTGGAGGACTACTTGAGGCACTATGTCAGAGTTAAACAAAATAATTGGCCAAAATTGTTGGACCAACCGCAGTTCAGCTATAACTTGCAAAAAAGTTCAGTGGCTAGGTATACTTTGTTAAAGCTAGTAACTGGATAGATGTTGATTGTGCCACACCTTGTGTTGACTCAAGGTTATGGGAGAAGTATACATGCGAAGAGATTTTTGATAGCATGGGAGGAATCCTTAGACATGGCATGAGTACACTTGACCAAATCAATTGACAGGATGAAAATATGGGAAAATAACGATAGGAGGGAGGCATACTTTGATGTTGGGGACATGGTCTTTTTGAGGATGATGAAGGAGCAGTTTCCACCGCCAAAGGGGAATTCGAGGTCATTGACAGGGAAGTATCAAGGCTTGTTTAGAGTGAAGCGCAGGATTTGGGAAGTTTCCTATGAGGCCAAAATACCTAGTCACATGCGTTCCAAGCATCTGGTGTTCCATGTGAGTTAATCAAAGAAGGGAATACTCGATATTGACCATCTAGAGCGAGCGGAAGCACTAAGATAACCAAACTTGATTGTGAAGAAGCCAAACTTATTCTTGGAGAAAATATTAGAGTTTAGAATGATAGGAGTTGGGAGCCCTTCGAAAAAGGAATAATTTGTGCAGTGAAAGAATGCACCAGAGGAAAGTGGTTGGGATTCAGAAGATTCACTATGGTGGTGGAAAAAGAAGATTGATGAGTATCACACAACAATGGATCAAAGTTTGGGATTTTCGAGGACAACAATGACTCAAGGTGGGGGAGGATGTCAGGCGTCTGACTTGCCTTCACCCTCAGGTAGCCACGAGTCAACATAGCGGGCGTGCACACCCATTTCGTCGGGTAAGTGATGGGCGGGCCCATGAGCATGTGCAACACATGGGTGATACAATCGATTCAAGTGCACCGGGTTAGACAAGTGCATTGGGTGCATTAAAAATAGCAATAAGAAAATCCTAATTCAATTTGTGTTTGAATTAAATTGTAATTCTATTCTCATAGCAACTTGTAGTTGTTAACTAGGTTAAGTTGACTTAGTTGGCTCAATAAATTCAAGTTGGAAGTCTATCTAGAGTTATGTAGAGATATCCCTAAATTTTAGGGGCCCGGGTTGAGTTCTTATTTAGTCGTAATTATTTAATTCAGTTTAACTAGTTCAAACTATTGGAGGAACTAATGAGGGGTCAAGTGAATTAAATTGGATTTAATTCACATCCAATGATCAATCAAATAATTGATAATTCACTCAAAAGTAACTCATGCATGTTAGTTCAAAGGAAGACCCATTTGAGATCAAAGTTCAGGGACAATGTACTATTAGTTGTAAAATCATCTAAATTAAACCGATGATGTGTGCAATCAAAGGAAGGCCTATGGATGGATTTCATAGTCATGAGAGGAATTTCCCAATTAAATATGGGTTAATTCCCTAGGAAATTATGTAATGAAGTATGAGCTTGGTAGGAAACAAAATTGGCTAAGTATTGGCTTGAGTTGGTTTGTGAAGCAGTGAGATAGTTTGTACTTGTGCAGAGATTATTCGGGTTGAACAAGCATTGCATTTTCTTCTCAGATCTTATGGTTAATGATATACATATAGTGGGGTTTTTAGCTATTTCCTTCCCTAGATAAAATATTGTGTTATGTGTGATTGAAATTCTTCCTTTGCTGCTTCGTGATTTCATCGATCAATTTTTGTTTCCGCTAATGAGTAGAGTAGATTAAAGTCTTTTGTTTTATCATATTATATAAGCAATTTGAATCTATAGCAAAAATATACATGGTATGGGAGCTGAAGTCACTATAGAAGAGGAGAATATGAGTTTGTTGTGTAGGTGAAATTGAATTTGCGGGTTCATACTTCAGGGTTAGTAGGATGTCATTCTACAGTTTGAGACTTGAGTATGCCCTTGAGGGCAACTCAAATTACATAGTTTGGAAGGGTAGGATGGAGGCAGTGTTGGAAGACAACGAGTTGAAGGAATTCATAGATCATGATATCCTGAAGCCTCCAACATCTGATGCTAAAGATCTGGTTGAATGGAGAAAGTGTGTGGCAAAGGTGACAATGATTATCCTAGAAGGAGTTCGAGATAATATTGTCTCGAATATCAATGGTAAGGAAAATCCATTTGCAATATGGAAGGCATTGTTTGGTCAATTTAGTGTGTCCTAAATTGCTACATTAATTGTCAATCCAGGATTCGTAAGCTGACGAAGTGTGGCGCACTATATGTGCAAGATAACCTATTTCTTACTTTTGTCGTTTTTATTTTATGTTGTTTTGGGGGTTTTATATCTTTGTTTATGGAATTCCTATTCCTAAATTTCTAGAAGGCAAGTATGGTTATAAGTTTTAAGGCAATTATGTCCTTTATAAGGGTTCCCAAAACTTAACATTTCAGAAGGTCTTAGAACATACTAGTGAAAAATAACACTTGAATCAAGAATGAAAAGATGTTTCCAATTAAAACAAGTAATGAATGAACTACTAATTATGAAACTATCATCTTTGCTACTGTCTAAATACAGAAAATTGATTTAAGCTACTGCACTCAAGGAAATCAAAGATTGCAAAGAAAGTAAAACTAAAATCAAATTACATCATCCATATTTCGATCCCTCGCCAATTAGTCTAGCTATGGCTTTCGGAGGTAACCGTCAATGAAATGAGCAATCCAATTATTTAATTGTAGAAAAGTAAACTAAAATCAAATCACAACATTCATATTTCAATCCCTCGCCAGTTAGTCTCGCTATGGCTTTCGGAGGTAACTGTCAATGAAATGAGCAAGTTGATTTCTAACTAACTTAACAAAGAAAATGAACAAAACTGAACTCAACAAAACAAAACTGGAATCAAAAGAAACTAAAAAAAACAAAATCAGCAGAGGATCAATTCCTTATCACTAGTTATTATGAAAATTATATATAAATGCCCGGGCTTCCTACTCTATCCTGAAACATGCACACACTGATCAGTGTTATACAAAGCTTGTAAAATCATGAACAACAGTGAAATGTTAGAAATATATACACAAATGAATAACTATGAAACATATGCAGTGAGGATAAAGAAAGGATGCATAAAGACTATACAACAACAATGGAAACGAAACCTCAGTGTGCAGGGGCCCTCTGCACAACCTCGGCCAACAGGCTATCAATCCAAAATCATGTTTACGCAAGCATGTAGAATAGAGTCTTCTTATATATATCTCAAAACACAGTTACAACAATAAACTAATGTCACGACATAGTGAGTTCTTAACAGCAAAATTACATTCCAAAGGCTAGCTACTATGCGTATAAGAACGCTTTATTTATAACAAAGGTTTCATAACTGCTTTTTTGGAAAACTACATGAACAGAGGACACATGAAAAACAACATCCATGGATTTAGCATCATGGTCGCCAAGATTAGGAAATCTATTGAAAGCGGCTGTTGGATCCACATTGTGGTCAGCCTACAGGTGTCAGCGTGCCTCCAGATATCTAGAAACAGCCACGAAAGTCTTCACGTGCTTGAAAATGGAGTCTTGTTTCCGTAGGACTCTCCTGTTTGACCACCGTTTGACCACCGTTGACCACGGCCTTCTTCGATGAATCCAGCTGGATCAATGGGACATGACCCATGTCTAGGTCATTTCTAACTTGCCCATGTGGCTTGCTTTGCCTCGTGACACCTGCAACTTGTAGTTTAACAAAAACGGCTATGGAAATTTGAACCAGTTGTGGAAAGTGACAAGATTCCGCAGCTCATAAGCAAAAATCTAGTTCAAACAACAGACACAAGGTCATAGTTAAAAAAGCACTTTAAATGCTCTTTTATGCCTAATATGCAATGATGTTGATAGCCTAGGAGGTCCAGGTGAATGGAAAGAATCTAGAAAAATGTGTAGGAAAGATGCAAGTTTGGGGCTCAACAGGCATTAACAAACTTGTTTAAAAAAAACAGTGACCACAAGAAGCTGGCACTGAAGGACAAACTTAGAAAGATCAAGATGGAGAAGGGCAAATCAATTCCGAAGTACTTTACCAAGTTCACCCAATGTTGGGATGAGCTTGGAAGTGTGAGTGTTACTGTTGCAGAAGATGATCTGGTAAGCCTAACACTTCTAGGACTTCCTAAGGGATGGCATAGCTACCAGGACTCAGTTAATGGGAGGGAAAAGCTACCAGAGTGGGAGCAACTATGGTTCGACTTGGTACATGGAGAGATTCAACGGAAAACTAGAGACAGATCCTCATTAAAGCATGACGATGAGGAGAAATGTGCCTTAGCTGGAAAGGAAAAGAAAGGGAAGGGGAAGTCATCCCATTCCAAATAGGATTCCAGTTAGGGTGGCAAGAGGAAGGACATGTCAAAAATGAAGTGTTTTCACTGTCACGAGCTGGGAACTATGCCAAAACATGTCTACACAAGAAGACTTGTAAGAAGACAACAGGAGGAGCGACGGGTGAAGCTCTTGCTTTGCCATTCGAACTAGATTTCACCCTCATTGCTTGCATGGTTTCAACGGTGATGGGTAGTGTGTGGTACCTGGATAGTGGAGCTTCATTCCATATGACTGGAAACAAATATCTCTTCAGTAACTTGGAGGAGAAGGATTTCTAGATGCACATTGAGATGGGAGATGATGGTAGGTATAACACAATCAACATCAATACCGTTACCTTTAAGAGGGAGTTTGGTTCTCCCATCATATTGAGAGATGTCATGTATGTTCTGGGTTTGAAGAAGAACTTGGTTTCTGTTGCTATGTTGGAGGATCAAGGCTATGATGTGATATTTAGTAAGGGAAATGATTTCCTTCATCACATAGCCATAGGATAGGTGAAGAAAATTAGGGTTCAAGTGAAGAACCTCTACAAATTGGAGGTAGAAGAATGCGCTGCTTTGAGCACTAAAGTAGAGAAGGTGCAGAGCTGAGACATCAGTGAATTGTGGCATAGAAGATTTGGTCACTTGCACCACAGAGCTTTGAAGATCATGCAGAAAATTTCTACATGACTTCCCAAGGGAACACTAGAGCAGAGAGACACATGCAAAGGGTGTACAATGGGCAAATACACCAAAGCTTCCTTTCATGAAAATTGCAGTCAAGTACAAGCGATTCTTGATCGAGTTCACTCAGATATGTGTGGACTATTCTTGACAACATCCACGACCAAGCTTTGGTATTATGTAATATTTGTTGACGATTTTTCTCATAAGTATTGAATTTTATTCATGTAGAAGAAAGATCAGATGTTAGCTAAGTTATGTGAATTTGAAGCACTTTTCGAGAAAGATATTGGAAGGAAAGTTAAAGCTCTAAAAATGATAACAATGGAGAATATGTCGAATGAATTCAAGAACTTCTATGCATCAGAAGTCAGTCGATGGGATTTGATAGCACATCATAATCAAAAACAAAATGGGGTGGCTGAAAGGAAGAACAAAAGTATTGTGGGAGAGGCACGGGTGATGTTACATGATCAGGGCCTACCATTACACTTGTGGGTTGAAGCATGCAACACAATTGTTTATTTGTAGAACAAAATTCCTCATCTAATTCTCAGGATGAGTACACCAAAAGAATCTTTTTCAGGGAAGAAACCAAATGTGGCACATTTTAGGACCCTTCATTCATTAGTCTACTGCCATGTTACCAAGGATGCATAGAAAAATATAGAGCAAACAACTGAGTTGGACATATTTGTGGGGTACACTGATACACCTCACAACTATCGGGTGTACTTTCCAACCAACAGGATGACATTGGTTCGTAGAGATGTGAAGTTTGATGAAGAGAGGGCCATGAGATGTTCCCTTGAGAGGGGGCTTCAGCTGCATGTAGTTGAGGAGATTTTAGCTCCAAAGGAGGAACCTTAGGATGATGTGGAGAAACCACATGCAGAGGAGCAGGGAGTGGAAACACCCACTCATGTAAAGACTTCCAGAGATGGGAGAAAGCACACCAGAGAGGCTGACAGGCTATTGCATGATGCTAGAGAGAATGTGGGCACACCCACATCACAACGTAGGTAGAGGAGGTCACCGGAGTGATACACTGGCTACATGGCGCTGATGAGTGAGAGTGTAGAGATTGAGCCATTCTCATTCAAGGAAGCAGTTCAACAACTAGTGTAAGTTCATGCCATGGTTGAGGAGTATGAATCTATTTTTAGAAACAATGTTTGGGAAGTGGTCCCAAGACCAAAAAACCATTCAGTGGTGAGTTCCAGATGGATTTATAAGGTAAATCAAGCAGCAGATGGGAGTGTGGAGAAACACAAGGCCAGATTCATGGCCTAAGGGTTCTCGCAGGTGGAGGGAATTGATTACTATGAGACTTTTGTTCATGTAGCAAGGTACTCATCAATTAGATCTATTCTAGCATTGTGAGCACAAATGGGATGGAAGATACATTAGATGGATGTAAAGGCAACATTCCTCAACGACATGATTGAGGAATAGGTGTATATTGAGCAGCCGGAAGGATTTGAGACCTTCAACAGAGAGTCGCATGTGTGCAGACTCAAGCGAGCATTGTATGGACTGAAACAAGCACCTCATGCTTGGTACACTAGGATTGAAAACTATTTAATCGGGTTGGGCTTCATCAAAATTGAAGTAGATACAAACCTTTACCATATTGTGGGTGAAGGTAAATTGTTGATTTTTGTATTATATGTCGATGATTTGATTCTGACAGATGATGAGAATCTGATCAAGTCTTGCAAAGAGGATATTATAAGAGAGTTTCAGATGAAGGAATTGGGGCTCATGCATTACTTTCTTGGTATGGAAGTATGGCAAGGAGATGAGGAATTGTTTGTCTCTCAAGGCAAGTATGCCAATGAGATACTGAAGAAGTTCTCCTCTAGCTGGTAATTGGAGGAAGGAGGATGCTACTTCAGGTGAAGTAGTGGAGGCTACTATTTATAGACATCTTGTGGGTTCACATATGTATTTGGTGAATGCACGACTGAATATGTGTTTTGCAATTAACCAGCCTAGTCAAGGCATGGTTAATCCATCCAAACTGTATTGGAAGGAAGCTGAACATGTGTTGAGATACCTCAGAGGCACCACTCAGTTTGCTCTTTCATAGAGACAGACAAAGGAATTTAAGCTTCAAGGCTTCACAAATGTGGATTGGGCAGGGAGTCCATCTAACAGGAAAAGCACATCAGAGGGAATATTCAGTATTAGGTCAGCAGCAGTTTCTTGGTACAGTAGAAAGCAAAGATCAATTGCACTCAGTTAAGCAGAAGTAGAGTACATCGTTGCTATTCAAGCAACTTGTGAGGCTATCAGGATGAGGAACATTCTTGTTGGGTTGTTTGGTCAATAGATGGATCCAACAATGATTTACTGTGACAATCAGAGTTGTATCAAACTCTCTAAAAATCCAAATTTTCATAATCAGTCCAAGCATATTGACATTCGATATCACTGTCTATGAAATTGTGTGCAGAGGAGAATATGTTGTTGAAGTACATTCCTATAGAGGAGCAAGATGCAAATATTTTGACAAAGGCATTGTCAAGATGTAAATTCGAGTTTCACAGAGGCAGGATTAGGGTAGCAGATAATCCCTTTCTTGTTGAGAGGGAGTGTTAAAAATAGCAACAAGAAAATCCTAATTTAATTTGTCCTTGAATTAAATTAGGAATTAAATTGTAATTCTATTCTTATAGCAACTTGTAGCTGGTAACTAAGTTAAGTTGACATAGTTGGCTAAGTAATTTCGAGTTGGAAGTCTATCTAGAGCCATGTAGAGTGATCCCTAAATTTTAGGGGCCCAGGTTGAGTTCTTATTGAGTTGTAATTATTTAATTCATTTTAACTGAGTTAAATTCAATTAAACTAGTTCTAACTGTTGGAGGAACTAGTGAGAGGTCAAGTGAATTAAATTGGATTTAATTCACATGCAATGATCAATCAAATAACTAATAATTCACTCAAAAATAACTCATGCATGTAAGTTCAGAGGAAGACCCAGTTGAGATTAGAGTTTAGGGACAATGTACTATCAGTGGTAAAATCATCTAAATTAAACTGATGATGCATGTAATTAGAGTAAGGGCTATGGATGGATTCCACAGTTATGAGTGAGGAATTTCCCAATTAACTATGGGTTAATTCCATAGGAAATTGCACAATGAAGTAGGAGCTTGGTAGGCAACATATTTGGCTAAGTATTAGGTTAAGATGGTTTGTGAAGCAGTGAGATAGTTTGTACTTGTGCAGAGATTGTTCGAGTTGAACAAACATTGTATTTTCTTCTCAGATCTTTTGGTTAATGCAATATAAGATAGCGGGGTTTTTAGTTGTTGCTTTCCCAAGATAAAATATTGTGTTGTGCGATTGAAATTTTTCCTTTTCTGCTTCATGATTTCATTGATCAATTTTTGTTTCCACTGATGAGTAGAGTAGATTCAAGTCTTTTGTTTTAGCATATTATGTAAGAAATTTGAATCTACAGTAAAAATCTATACGATGAGTCAAGCAGGCAGTGACTGACGAGCATGGGTGAGTTGGGAAGGCGAGCATTTGGGTAGGTGTAGAGCAATGACGATTGAGTTGGGCGATGTCGGGTGCGCACCCAACATGGGCGCTGGGACCACATGCTAGGCATTGAGTGAAGTACACGGCTCATCATGAGCAGAGCACTACATGATAGGTGAACGTGTTATGTCGGCCAACATAAGGAGGAAGTGTCGGTTCACATAGGAACATGTCGACCCAACCAAATGGCAAGGTGGCAAGCCATATAAATAAGAAGTATGTCGAGTGGAGATAAGGCATCATCCGCTCGATCATCAATACAACGAGTTCTGAGATAAACGAGTTTGGAACTGTCATTTGGGCAATGAACAAAGTTGAAGGGCAGGGATAAGGAGTGTGTATGCATGTGCCCTACTGGCAGTGGACGAGTTATCTTTTTGGTTCGTTTTGTATGTGAAAGGCTTGGCTTGAGGCGCCCACACAGTTCGATTGTTGAACCATTATAACATTATTGTAATATATATTTTTTATAATAGTTGGGAAATTTTCGGGAGTTCCCCCTCTTGTTTCTATTATTGTGTATCATTTTTGGCTCGCTTTATTTCTCCATGTGAAAGTTGGGGTTTATGGTTTCCCCACATAAACACACATAATAATAATTCAACACAAGAACACTTAATCACAGTTAAGGTTCGATGGAGAGGTGTAGTCTAGATGAACGAGTCACTGGTGTTCTTAACTTGGCAGCTCGACTTGCCAATGTCACGCATCCTGAGCGGCTAGACCGTGACAACCACCATTCCAGTAAAATCTAAGTTCACAACTAGCAATATTCTATTTTACATAGCATTATGAGTTTAACTTTCCTATATAAAAGAGTTAAGATAAATAATAATTTTCATTTGGAAACTAAAAAAGAGATTCATTTAAGCAAAATAAAATTATATATGATTTAATATTAACAACTATAATAATAATAATTATTGAACTATATTATCCTTTATTTACTATTTCATTTATATATATAAAATTTATATGCATATTATTTAATTTTGAAATATAATTGTAAAATAAATTAAATGTATTTATAATAATTTTAATAAAACTAAATATTATTAGTTTATTTATATTATTATTTCTTTATATAAAAAATTCACTAAAGAGAAAAAATTCAATCCAAACCATTACAGATAAATGTCAAAACACTATGAATATTAGTTTTTTAAATCTTTAAAAAAAAGACCTAACATTTGGAAAATATAATGTACACTGAAACAATTTTGAATACAAAACTAAATTTGGAAAAAACTCACATTAAGTAACCCAAAAATAATAATTTTAAATAACTTAATTAAAAACCAAAAACCTAAAAAAATATTATTTAGTAAAATTATATTTTCAATAAAGTTGTTACTCATATCAAATTTTGATGCTCTCCGAAAGAAAACTTTATTTCTCTTTTCTAAGGAGACCTTTGGATAAAAAATATCCCTTAACATCGGAGTATCAATCAATAAATTAATATTATTTATAAAATTAAATACAAATAACTATTTATATATTTTTTTAATATTTTAAGAATTAAAAAAATATATATTTTAATTTTATATTTATAATTTATTTAATTATTAAAATATATATTTTTATTTTATACTAATTATTTTACATTAAATTCACTTTACCTATCAGTGTGCATCTCTCTTCTCACAACGCAAACTTTGTCAATTAATTCATTATATAAAATTCTGAATAATCTATTCGTTAGTTGAATCATTTTGTCTTCTGCGTCAATTTGCCCTATAAGTTTCCGATCATATTATGTATGATCAATGTCTATAATATTGTTTCCATTTTGATTTTCTTTTAAGTTTTCTCGGTTTGTTTTTGGTATGTGGAATGTATCATTTACTGAAAATTGATTTATAATTTGTTTTTTTTGGGTACATGGTGTATGAAATGTATCATTTTATTTCAGGTCGAAATTTTTATTTTTAAATAACTAAAATTTATTAGATTATATTATTATTTATAATTTAAAGTGATTTTATTGTTTATATATTTTGATTTCAAAATTATCCTAGAGGCATTAAAGGGAATTGATAGAGAAATGGACCCTGGGGCTTTTCTAAAGAAAGATCCATTTTCCTTTTCTTTGCACACGAATGATATCTCTTCAAAGAAGTTTTATGTGAGCTCTTAAATGGTGAGCTTTGTCAACACAAAGAAATGCTAAATCATTATACAATTTGGGATTATAACTTTGCTTGGGCTTTTCCCTTGTTTTAGTTTTGCTTCCCTTTGGCTCATTGGTGAGATTTGAACTTTGAGTGAGCTAGTGGGAGACAAGGGGAGTCCTTTGGAGGCTCCTTAATGCTACTTCAGTGGCGCAATGGCTCGAGACTGAGCTACCTAACCTTGTTCTTTCAATTGGTGGTTGCCAACTTAATTTGATATGGCCCACATATTGATGAGATGTCATTTCTATGCATTTGTGTGACTATCAAAGAAACATTCCGTGTGAAACTACTGTGATGACTTTACATAGTTTGAATTTGTAAATAGAAACCTTTATTTTTCCTTGACTTTTTATGCTGTCCAACATTCACCAGTACACTTGCACATGCCATTCTTTAGTGTCGAGCACCTTGGCTAGCGCAATTGAGTGTATGGTTTTCCACTAACAACACTACACTTCCTCTGAGCACACAAATCATCAAAACAATATTCATAAATACACCACAAAACATATACGATTACAAGGCCAAATACAAATGTAATGGTTCAAAACTAGTGTTCTACAATTTCAATTTTCAAGAATGGTGGCTCTTAAATGGATAAATGCTTATGTGGTGATCAAATTGAATCAGCCATGAAAACTATTCCAACATAGCTTCTAGCAAAAAGACACTCCCAAAATAGACATTTAACCATCCCCATCCTCTTACATTTTGCACACATGACATTTGTAATTATTTACTTAGTCAACTTGAATTTGATGATTAAACTTGGATAAATCACTAATCACGCAAATACTCTCAACTAATAGAAAGTCCTACAAAACCAAACAACTCCTACCCTAATGATAAGATATTTGAAGAAAATAGTTTAGGTGGTTTGATTATATGGTTGGGAGGGAAGTCTTTAACTCCCCACCCACTTCCAAATTCTAAATCATACTTTGACTTGTTCTGATAAAAGGGAATACATTCCCCGTGAATGAGGTCACCATACAGGTGTGTTTTTGTGTCTATAAATGTTTTAGCCTTTATTAAATCAAAAGTTTTTTTTGTTAGGCATTGACTTGTACATCATTGACACTAACCTAATTTTTTTTGTAATAATTAGTCAAATTTAAAACCTAAATCTCATTTAAGTAATTTTAATTAATTACTAAAATTTTATGTATATATATTATATTTTCTAATAATTATAATAAATAAATAAATAATAATTAAAAAAATAATATATTAATTAAAAATATATATATATTAAAATAACTGAATCATAAAATTAAAAAAATAATAATACATAAATTAAAAAAAAGTATATTCAGAATAACTAAAACATAAATTTAAATTTAAACATTCCAATTCCAGTATATCAAAGACAATCAAGCATAGGTTATTAGCATTTTGTTTTTTAGTAGAGATTGCAATAGAGTTGTTTTTAGTGTGAATTTTTAGATTTTTTAGTGTTTGGCAAAAAATTTGAGGTGAAATCTTGATTTGTGTTATTTAAATTGGTTATTCCATTATATATGGAATAAGCATCTTGGAAAACTCTTAGGGCACTTGGATTGTGCAGCGGTTACCCATCAAACTTGTGATTTCAATAAATTCTTGCCAAATTTTAAAGAAATTAAACTAGAAAAACCCACCAAAAAAACTTTAGAAAAATTACACAAAAACCAACTCAAATTGAAACAACAACAGTCAAATATAAAAAATAAGATTGTCATACACAAGTGTACATCTCGTCTCCCAAAATTTCATCCAACGTAACGTGTCTTGTGATTTCTTTCCACATTTTATCTTTTTTTCGTAATCTGTCTTCTTATTAGTTGCTACTTATTCCATTATTCAACTATTTTGTGAAATTATAATTTATAATCTTATGTTTAGTTGTTTTTAATTTAACGGAATACTTCAGGTTTATATGGACTCGCGCTGTATTTTATTTTTTTATAATTTATTTTTAAATGTGGAAAATTTACGATTTAACTCGTCTGTGAAATTATACTATATAATCTTATGTTTACTTGTTTTTAATTTAGTGGAATTGTTTATTTTATCATCTTATGCTGAGTGGTTTTCGGTTTATTGGAACTTGCCTTCAGTTTATAGAATGGTTTAAGTTTATAATTTACTATATAGTTTTATATTTTATTTTATATTTATTTTATTTTATTATATATAATGAAATTTGTTTTTTTAAATAACAATAAAAATTAATTTTTTTAAAAATTTATTCAAATTAATATAGTAATTTATTGAATGAGAAATTATTATATACTATAGATTTATATTATTATAGATTTATATATAAAAAAAAATAAGTTTTTTTTTTTTTTTATTATTATTATTATGTATTTATAGTTTATGTTACTATTGATTTATTAAATTATAGAAAGTGGATACTCATTGGATGTGGAATATCACACTTGATTCAGGGCCTATATGAAATTTGAATAAAATCTTTATTTTCTAATTTATTTATTTTTATGGAGATAAGTCAAAAATATGATATATATAAAATTTTCCTTTTAAAATGATTTATTCTTATGGTGGACATGATCATCTTAAATCTTATTATTTTTTTTAAATTGACGTTAATCACACATTTATTTTATTTTATTTTATTTGAAAGCACATTATTACCTAAACTTTCTCCAATGTGTATAATTATAATTAAATTAAGGATTAATAATTACCTACAATTTGGATATTTCCATGTAGTTTTTCTCAAATTTAAAACATTGCATCTTATTTTGAAATTATAGTTAAATTTTACATTCTATGTTGTTAAGTTGTGTATGCAATTAACCAATAAATTATTAAATTCATTTGTGACTCCTATTACGAGATTCTAACTCATCAATTAAGAGAAATACATGAAATTGTATGATTCAGAGCATTTTAAGATCTTATTAACTAGACTAATGCTCTTAAATTGTTGAAGTTGGCACATGACATAGATTCAAAGATAGTTTATAATAGGTGGAGAACCTTTGTAGGGATCGTTGGATGCATAAGAAATTAAGCGATTGAACAATTATATTTTGAGAAGGAATTTGGTGATGCCAAAATGATAGTTTTAAGCTTGTTTCTCTATAACAAAGGGAAATATGACAAATATATAGAACCTAATTAACCAATTGTTATCAAAGATGATTAAGCGAAAAAATGGCAAAGGATTTATAAATGAAGATATTGAGATATTGAAAATCCCCATTAATTGGGGATGGATGATGATAAGCCCCAATCATGTTGTTTAAGGTGGAAGGTAGACTTCACATATCCTCCATATGTGGTGTTGTGGGTATTGAAAGAGTCGATAACTATGCGACAAATAGAATGTTGCTTTCATTAACATGGTCTGCATATTAAAGAAACATATGTTTTCCTTAATTCAAGAGGATGAGCTTTCACATTATTTGGTGTGAGTTTTATCACAAAATATCACTAGATAAAGAAAACAATCATTAATTACAAATTAGGAAATATTTGAGTATCTATTCAAAGAAGTAGTTTTACCCTATGGTATGCAAATGATAAAATTAGATTCAATGTCATTATTTGTAGTAAATACAAGTAGAGCGTATAGCAATACACTAATATTTTTCAACAATGATCCATTTATATGGATATATAGAAAAGAGTCCCCTAATATAGATTTAATGTCATTATTTGTAGTAAAGACAAGTAGAGTGTATAGTAATACACTAATATTTTTCAACAATGAGCCATTTATATGGATATATAGGAAAGAGTCCCCTAATGTTGTTGGGACCTTATAATAAAATCCTTCATGATTATCTATAGAATGGGTTATCCCTATTTGAGTTTACTCCGTCAATGAGGCTACTATGAAATCTCTATATATTGAGAAGCATCGTAAGCAAAAGATTACCATCAGTGAAGCTCTAAACAATGGCCATGAATAAACCCTAAAGAAATGATTCATAAGGACTGAGGTGGAGGGAGATACACAAGTAACACTAAATGAAATAAAGGAAAACCCACAATGCCAAATAATTCCTAACATTTATCGAAGAATGGGCACATTTAATAGAGGGATTCCCAAAACTAATTCCAAAGAACAAGTGAAGAAAATTACTTGATGACTAAAAATTCTTGAGAATGAAAAGTTGACTCAAAATAAATTAAACAATTGGCAGAGTTGGATGCAATATAATCTCGTGTTAATAAAATTTTATATGTGGGATGATTAATAATTTTATAGGTGTGATCAAACAAATAAGGGTGGATATTTTCCATGTCAAATAGTGGGGAAGAAATAACATTGTTAATAGGTTATTGTGCAAAAATTAAAAAGGATTAACCCATATTACTAAAAGGCATATTACTAAACTATTCGTTTGGTAAAGATTAACCCATAGTACTAAAGGTCATAGTGTTATAAGAGCTAACCAATGTTTTAGGAAAGCTACCTAATGTTTTAAGAAATTCAATGATCACTTCTCATTTGTAACAACACCTTTAAAATCCTTGACCAAAGGAGAAGTGAAGTTCTCAAGAAATGAAACATAAGAGAAAGTAACTAATGAATTTAAGATAAAAATATGTTCATTCCATGTGCTATCCTTACCAAATTTGAACAATACATTTGAGAAGGTCGTTAATGAATATAGATGTGCATTTCCCAAAAGGTTAATATTATTGTATACCCTTTTGCAATTTTCTTTGAAGTAGTATTGAAATATCCAACTTATGGTGAGGATTTATACACTTTACATTAGGCAATTGAATACTAAAGATAATATTTTTAGGGTAAATATGCATATTAATAATAAACCTCTTCATTTTTTATACACACAGTGAAAGTTGTAATAATGTAGACATTTTAATTAAATGGGATACTTAAAAAAGTTCAATATGATGATTAAGTGTAAAATATAATCACCAAATGACTTAGTTAATGTGTTGTCAAGAGCATTTATGATCAATGGAATAGTAATTATCCATTAACTATAATTGTTTTCTCTTGATGTAATCAAGGAGTAATACAAACAAGATGGTGACTACAAGACAATACATGCAACATTGGAGTAGGGATAGTTAAGACTTGAGGTTACCTTGAAGGATGAGTTGTTATATTAGCATCATAGTGATGTGTTTCTAAGGGAGAGGTTGGAGTGTAGTTGATGTGTGAAAACCATACCTCCAAGGTAGTTGGACAATATGTAATTAGTGAGATTAAGTTAACCTACATGAGTATGTGTAGTGGTTTAAAATGCAAGTTGATTTTGCATGAGTGTGTGAGATTGTGAAAGATGTTACACTAATGAGTCTATAAATTTGAACTTGGGATTTGTATACTCCACTGTCAATTCCAAGTATGCCATTAGAAAGAATATTAGTCGCTTTTCCTAAGGGGTTGCTCAAAAAATGACATGAAAATGATTATTTGTCTATGGTGGTAAATAAATTCAACTATATGGTGATCTTTGGTAAGTTAGAACAATATGTCAAGCAAAGAAGCACAAAGTAATTCTTCAAACATGTTTAGGTGCATTTTAGGCCATTGATTTCTATTGTAGTTGATATGGATACAACGTTTCTAAGTCATTCTTAGACATGATTGTGGGAGAGGATGGAATCCATCTAAGGAGCATAACATTTCATCCTAAAGCATATGGAAAAATAGAATGTGTGAATCATATCCTAGTACATTTGTTGTAGGGTACAATCATTGTCATTGGAAGATAAAGGACAAGAGTAGTTTTCCAAATATTCAACAATTTTACCATTAAACCATTCATAGCTCAACAAATAAATCTTGACTTAGCGTGTGCTTAGGGTTCCTTCATTAAATTCCATTTTATTTGTCATTATTTGGAATTGTTGGATGTATGCCTACTAAAGATGATAATAAGAAAGAAAAAAATATTAGATTCATAGCGAGGATTCAACAAATGCATATGTAAGTTCCCGACTAACCATGTAGAGCTCAACAACACTATAAGAGCACCATGAACAACATAGAACATTCACTGGTGTGAACTCGGAGACATGGTGGAATTGTATTGTGATAAACAACATTTAAAGGGAGAATGTTCAAAGATAAATCCAATTTATTATGAAGCTTTTGATATTTCACAATAGATGGAAGATATTTCTTTCAATATTGATCTACTTATTTCTGTAAACCACTCTACTATTAATGCAAACAAGTTGAAGTTGATTGAGTAAGAAATGCTTGCTTAGGATTTATCATAGACATTGTTTCCATTAATTCTACAAGTCATTAAAATAGACATGTTATGAGAAAATAGTCATGTCATCATATGTTGGATTCAAAAAATGTTCACTTATAACACATAATAATAACATTATTGTATATTAGCCCAATATAAATAAAATAAGAAATAAAATTATCTCTCTATGCTAGAAAAGAGAGATTCATATATTCACCTAATATAGTAATATTCTAACTTTAATATAAATGCCAAGCCAAACACTAAATAAAATATTTCGTTAGGAAAACTCTACTTGAACTTAGACAATTCAATATCAAGTGATATGAAGACTTGGCCAGCTGTCCAATGGAATGTAGGTTCACAAGTAGCAATATTCTATTTGGCATAACATTACTACTTATGGATAAAATTTGAAAAATTGGTCATATTTTTTTAATTTTTTTTTAACATGATCGATTACTGTTATATTATAAAAACTTCAGCAGAGGAACAAGTCCTGTTACATATATTGGAGGAAGTGAAGCTGAATGGATCCAAAATGGGCACGTAGTCCCTTGATCCGATTCACTAGACTTGAGATTTAAGGCTTGGAAGGTATAACGGTTATATTGCTGTATGAACTGTAGCAAGCAGTATTTACAGTGCATAGGAGGTTTTACATAAATTGATTTACTGAATCATCAAGCGGTGACTCTTTTTTGTCGTTGTTCTTTGTAGAGGCCTCCCCTTGCATGCTTTGGGTCATAGCTTTTATGTGGTTGATGGCTTCTTCCAGGTGATTGCACTTCTCTTTGAGGCTTTCTATTTCCGCCCTCTATTTTTCAAGCTTTTTCCTCTTGGATTTTCTATCTACCTGAACTTCTTCTTTGAGATCGTTGAAGTGCTTGACAAAGCGGGTGATCATGAAACAATGCGCCTTACAAAGGGTGCAACTGCTGTTGGTGATGACACGGTCCAGAGGATTTTCAGACATTGTTGACAAGTCTTGAATAGTCTTGGAAAAGTTGAAGCAGAGCCTTAAAGAGTTACTGCAAAGAAGAGAGAGAAGGTTGACATAGGATTTGGAGGGAGGAGACTAGCGGATCAAATGAATGGGAGAGAAGCAGATCAGAGGAAGGCTCGAGGCTCCACAGAGAGAGGATGGGAAGCATGGAGAAGCAAGGTCAGGGGGAGAGCAACATTTGCAGAAGAGAACAGAGAGGATGATGTGAGGATGGGAACAAAGATACAGGGAAGCTGAGAGCTGAGAATCGATGGCCGACGAGGTTGAGAGAAGCTGATTCACATAGTCAATAATTTTGTTAGAGAGAAAGAAAAAACATTCCCGAAAGACACAATCAATACCTCAATACCTCGCTAGGCAGAATTTGAAGAATTTCTTCGACTGAGGAGCACCAAGAGCGGTCTATGACAACTGATACTTGAACCTTTGACCACCTGAGACTATCTGTAGGAGGCACGAATGGAGCATGAGCCTTTTCCAGAATGGCTGAGCGAGACTGAAGCGCTGAACTGGCTAAACTGAGGCACCTCGTGCTGTATATAAGCCCACACAGGTATCGGGGCCTCTGAATGCGGATCAGGCTGCTTAGAGATTTTCCTGTCCCAAATGTCATTTTGAGTATTTCTTGAGCAGCCTTTGAGGATTGCTCTGCTAGGAAATATATGATTCTAGAAAAGGAAAGATATGATTCCAACCATTTAGTTTAAATTAAACGCCAAAACATGACAACCTGGACGCACATGGAGGAAGTTGGGAGATGAACGAAGCGTTTGTATTTGTTATGCGCTCTGCTCCCATTGCCAGTCAGATCTTTCTTGTTTGTTAATAGGGAAGAAAACATTTTGAGGAAAATTGACAGATAGATCAAATTATTAATATCAATATGATCCAAAAGAAAAATGTCTTAAACAACTGTATTATTGAAAATATTTATTTTATAAATTTAATTTATTTCCATAAATTACATTATTTATATTAAATTCACTTTACATGTCACTGTGCATCTCCCTTCCCACGACACCAATTTTGTTAATTAACTCATTATATTTTTTTATATAAAATTCCAAAATTATTTTCCGTTTCCAATTTAATGAAATTAGATTAAAAAAAGGTTGAAATTATAATCTTATGTTTAGTTGTTTTTAATTTAACGGAATACTTCAGGTTTATATTGACTCGCGCTGTATTTTATTTGCTTATAATTTATCTTTAAATGTGGAAAATTTACGATTTAACTCGTCTTTGAAATTATATTATATAATCTTATGTTTACTTGTTTTTAATTTAGTGGAATTGTTTATTTTACCATCTTATGCTGAGTTGTTTTCGGTTTATTGGAACTGTTTAGTTGCCTTCAGTTTATTATAAGGTTTTAGGTTTATAATTACTATAGTTTTAGTTTTGTTTTTTGTTTTGATATTTAATATTTAATTTATTTTTAATTTATTTATTTTATTTTATTTGAATGTAATAATGAAATTTGGTTTTAAATAACAATAAATTTTTTTTTTTTAACTTATTCAAATAGTATAGTAATTTAATTGAATGAGAAATTATTAATAAATACTCAAAGTTCCCCTATAAAAATTAGATAAATATAATATAAATTTTAATTTTATTTTTTTTTTTTAAATAAAAAAATTGTATTATTATTTTATTAGTATTTATTGTTTATGTTACTATTGATTTAATTAAAATTATAGAAAGTGGATACTCATTGGATTGGAAATAATCCATTGATTCGTGCCTATTGAAATTGAGTAAAATCTTTATTTTGCTAATTTATTTATTTTTTATGGAGATACAAGTCAAAAATATGATATATATACAATTTTCCTTTTAAAATGATTAATTCTTATGGTGGACATATATCTTAAATCTTATTATTTTTTTTTAAAAATTGAACGTTAATCACACATTTATTTTATTTTATTTTATTTGGAAGCACATTTTTACCTAAACTTTCTCCAATGTGTATAATTACAATTAAATTAAGGATTAATAATTATCTACAATTTGGATATTTCCATGTAGTTTTTCTCAAATTTAAAACATTGCATCTTATTTTGTAATTATAGTTAAATTTTACATTCTATGTTGTTAAGTTGTGTATGCAATTAACCAATAAATTATTAAATTCATTTGTGACTCATATTACGGATTCTAACTCATCAATTAAGAGAAACATATGAAATTGTATGATTCAGATCATTTTAAGATCTTATTAGCTAGACTAATGCTCTTAAATTGTTGAAGTTGGCACATGACATAGATTCAAAGATAGTTTATAATAGGTGGAGAACCTTTGTAGGGATCGTTGGACGCATAAGAAATTAAGTGATTGAACAATTATATTTTGAGAAGGAATTTGGTGATGCCAAAATGATAGTTTTAAGCTTTTTTCTCTATAACAGAGGGAGATATGACAATTATATAGACCCTAATTAATCAATTGTTATCAAAGATGTTTAAGCAAAAAAATGGGCAAAGGATTTATAAATGAAGATATTGAGATATTGAAAATCCTCATTAATTGGGGATGGATGATGATAAGCCCCAATCATGTTGTTTAAGGTGGAAGGTAGACTTCACATATCCTCGATATGTGGTGTTGTGGGTATTGAAAGAGTCGATAAATATGCGGCAATTAGAATGCTGCTTTCATTAACATGGTCTGCATATTAAAGAAACACATGTTTTTCTTAATTCAAGAGGATGAGTTTTCCCATTCTTTGGTGTGAGTTTTATCACAAAATATCACTAGATAAAGAAAAAAATCATTAACTACAAATTAGGAAATATTTGAGTATCTATTCAAAGAAGTAGTTTTACCCTATGGTATGCAAATGATAAAATTAGATTCAATGTCATTATTTGTAGTAAATACAAGTAGAGTGTATAGCAATACACTAATATTTTTCAACAATGATCCATTTATATGGATATATAGAAAAGAGTCCCCTAATATAGATTTAATGTCATTATTTGTAGTAAAGACAAGTAGAGTGTATAGTAATAGACTAATATTTTTCAACAATGAGCCATTTATATGGATATATAGGAAAGAGTCCCCTAATGTTGTTGGGACCTTATAATAAAATCCTTCATCATTATCTATGGAATGGGTTATCCCTATTTGAGTTTACTCCGACAATGAGGCTACTATGAAATCTCTATATATTGAGAAGTATGGTAAGCAAATGATCACCATCAGTGAAGCTCTAAACAATGGCCATAAATAAACCCTAAAGAAATGATTCATAAGGACTGAGGTGGAGGGAGATACACAAGTAACACTAAATGAAATAAAGGAAATCCAACAATGCCAAATAATTGCTAACATTTATCGAAGAATGGGCACATTTAATAGAGGGATTCCCAAAACTAATTCCAAAGAACAAGTGAAGAAAATTACTTGATGACTAAAAATTCTTGAGAATGAAAAGTTGACTCAAAATAAATTAAACAATTGGCAGAGTTGAATGCAATATAATCTCGTGTTAATAAAATTTTATATGTGGGATGATTAATAATTTTATAGGTGTGATCAAACAAATAAGGGCGGATATTTTCCATGTCAAATAGTAGGGATGAAATAACATTATTAATAGGTTATTGTGCAAAAATTAAAAAAGATTAAGCCATATTACTAAAAGGCATATTACTAAACTATTCGTTTGGTAAAGATTAACCCATAGTACTAAAGGGCATAGTGTTATAAGAGCTAACCAATGTTTTAGGAAAGCTACCTAATGTTTTAAGAAATTCAATGATCACTTCTCATTTGTAACAATACCTTTAAAATCCTTGACCAAAGGAGAAGTGAAGTTCTCAAGAAATGAAACATAAGAGAAACTAACTAATGAATTTAAGATAAAAATATGTTCATTCCATGTGCTATCCTTACCAAATTTGAACAATACATTTGAGAAGGTCGTTAATGAATATAAATGTGCATTGTCCCAAAAGGTTAATATTATTGTATACCTTTTTGCAATTTTCTTTGAAGTAGTATTGAAATATCCAACTTATGGTGAGGATTTATACACTTTACATTAGGCAATGGAATAATAAAGATATTATTTTTAGGGTAAATATGCATATTAATAATAAACCTCTTCATTTTTTATACACACAGTGAAAGTTGTAAGAATGTAGACATTTTAATTAAATGGGATACTTACAAAAGTTCAATATGATGATTAAGTGTAAAATATAATCACCAAATGACTTAGTTAATGTGTTGTCAAGAGCATTTATGATCAATGGAATAGTAATTATCCATTAACTATAATTGTTTTCTCTTGATGTAATCAAGGAGTAATACAAACAAGATGGTGACTACAAGACAATACATGCAACATTGGAGTAGGGATAGTTAAGACTTGAGGTTACCTTGAAGGATGAGTTGTTATATTAGCATCATAGTGATGTGTTTCTAAGGGAGAGGTTGGAGTGTAGTTGATGTGTGAAAACCATACCTCCAAGGTAGTTGGACAATATGTAATTAGTGAGATTAAGTTAACCTACATGAGTATGTGTAGTGGTTTAAAATGCAAGTTGATTTTGCATGAGTGTGTGAGATTGTGAAAGATGTTACACTAATGAGTCTATAAATTTGAACTTGGGATTTGTATACTCCACTGTCAATTCCAAGTATGCCATTAGAAAGAATATTAGTCGCTTTTCCTAAGGGGTTGCTCAAAAAATGACATGAAAATGATTATTTGTCTATGGTGGTAAATAAATTCAACTATATGGTGATCTTTGGTAAGTTAGAACAATATGTCAAGCAAAGAAGCACAAAGTAATTCTTCAAACATGTTTAGGTGCATTTTAGGCCATTGATTTCTATTGTAGTTGATATGGATACAACGTTTCTAAGTCATTCTTAGACATGATTGTGGGAGAGGATGGAATCCATCTAAGGAGCATAACATTTCATCCTAAAGCATATGGAAAAATAGAATGTGTGAATCATATCCTAGTACATTTGTTGTAGGGTACAATAATCCTAAAGCATATGGAAAAATAGAACGTGTGAATCATATCGTAGTACATTTGTTGTAGGGTACAATCATTGACATTGGAAGATAAAGGACAAGAGTAGTTTTCCAAATATTCAACAATTTTACCATTAAACCATTCATAGCTCAACAAATAAATCTTGACTTAGCGTGTGCTTAGGGTTCCTTCATTAAATTCCATTTTATTTGTCATTATTTGGAATTGTTGGATGTATGCCTACTAAAGATGATAATAAGAAAGAAAAAAATATTAGATTCATAGCGAGGATTCAACAAATGCATATGTAAGTTCCCGACTAACCATGTAGAGCTCAACAACACTATAAGAGCACCATGAACAACATAGAACATTCACTGGTGTGAACTCGGAGACATGGTGGAATTGTATTGTGATAAACAACATTTAAAGGGAGAATGTTCAAAGATAAATCCAATTTATTATGAAGCTTTTGATATTTCACAATAGATGGAAGATATTTCTTTCAATATTGATCTACTTATTTCTGTAAACCACTCTACTATTAATGCAAACAAGTTGAAGTTGATTGAGTAAGAAATGCTTGCTTAGGATTTATCATAGACATTGTTTCCATTAATTCTACAAGTCATTAAAATAGACATGTTATGAGAAAATAGTCATGTCATCATATGTTGGATTCAAAAAATGTTCACTTATAACACATAATAATAACATTATTGTATATTAGCCCAATATAAATAAAATAAGAAATAAAATTATCTCTCTATGCTAGAAAAGAGAGATTCATATATTCACCTAATATAGTAATATTCTAACTTTAATATAAATGCCAAGCCAAACACTAAATAAAATATTTCGTTAGGAAAACTCTACTTGAACTTAGACAATTCAATATCAAGTGATATGAAGACTTGGCCAGCTGTCCAATGGAATGTAGGTTCACAAGTAGCAATATTCTATTTGGCATAACATTACTACTTATGGATAAAATTTGAAAAATTGGTCATATTTTTTTAATTTTTTTTTAACATGATCGATTACTGTTATATTATAAAAACTTCAGCAGAGGAACAAGTCCTGTTACATATATTGGAGGAAGTGAAGCTGAATGGATCCAAAATGGGCACGTAGTCCCTTGATCCGATTCACTAGACTTGAGATTTAAGGCTTGGAAGGTATAACGGTTATATTGCTGTATGAACTGTAGCAAGCAGTATTTACAGTGCATAGGAGGTTTTACATAAATTGATTTACTGAATCATCAAGCGGTGACTCTTTTTTGTCGTTGTTCTTTGTAGAGGCCTCCCCTTGCATGCTTTGGGTCATAGCTTTTATGTGGTTGATGGCTTCTTCCAGGTGATTGCACTTCTCTTTGAGGCTTTCTATTTCCGCCCTCTATTTTTCAAGCTTTTTCCTCTTGGATTTTCTATCTACCTGAACTTCTTCTTTGAGATCGTTGAAGTGCTTGACAAAGCGGGTGATCATGAAACAATGCGCCTTACAAAGGGTGCAACTGCTGTTGGTGATGACACGGTCCAGAGGATTTTCAGACATTGTTGACAAGTCTTGAATAGTCTTGGAAAAGTTGAAGCAGAGCCTTAAAGAGTTACTGCAAAGAAGAGAGAGAAGGTTGACATAGGATTTGGAGGGAGGAGACTAGCGGATCAAATGAATGGGAGAGAAGCAGATCAGAGGAAGGCTCGAGGCTCCACAGAGAGAGGATGGGAAGCATGGAGAAGCAAGGTCAGGGGGAGAGCAACATTTGCAGAAGAGAACAGAGAGGATGATGTGAGGATGGGAACAAAGATACAGGGAAGCTGAGAGCTGAGAATCGATGGCCGACGAGGTTGAGAGAAGCTGATTCACATAGTCAATAATTTTGTTAGAGAGAAAGAAAAAACATTCCCGAAAGACACAATCAATACCTCAATACCTCGCTAGGCAGAATTTGAAGAATTTCTTCGACTGAGGAGCACCAAGAGCGGTCTATGACAACTGATACTTGAACCTTTGACCACCTGAGACTATCTGTAGGAGGCACGAATGGAGCATGAGCCTTTTCCAGAATGGCTGAGCGAGACTGAAGCGCTGAACTGGCTAAACTGAGGCACCTCGTGCTGTATATAAGCCCACACAGGTATCGGGGCCTCTGAATGCGGATCAGGCTGCTTAGAGATTTTCCTGTCCCAAATGTCATTTTGAGTATTTCTTGAGCAGCCTTTGAGGATTGCTCTGCTAGGAAATATATGATTCTAGAAAAGGAAAGATATGATTCCAACCATTTAGTTTAAATTAAACGCCAAAACATGACAACCTGGACGCACATGGAGGAAGTTGGGAGATGAACGAAGCGTTTGTATTTGTTATGCGCTCTGCTCCCATTGCCAGTCAGATCTTTCTTGTTTGTTAATAGGGAAGAAAACATTTTGAGGAAAATTGACAGATAGATCAAATTATTAATATCAATATGATCCAAAAGAAAAATGTCTTAAACAACTGTATTATTGAAAATATTTATTTTATAAATTTAATTTATTTCAATAAATTAACATTATTTTATATTAAATTCACTTTACATGTCATTGTGCATTTCCCTTCCCGCGACACCAATTTTGTTAATTAACTCATTATATTTTTTTATATAAAATTCCGAAATTATTTTCCGTTTCTAATTTAATGAAATTAGATTAAAAAAAGGTTGAAATTAGAAATTTTATTATTAGCTTAACATAATTTAATTTTTTAATATTAAATTTATTTTATATATTGAAAAATAATTTTTTAATTTTTTTAAAGATCCGTTGAAATTATAAATTTTATTATTAGCTTAACATAATTTAAATGTTTTATTTTTTTTTAATATTAAATTTATTTCATATAATTAGGGTTTAGTCCATGTTTCAAACCAATTAATGTTGTCCATCTTTAGGACAAGGTGAAGAAGTGGATCTTAAGGAATAATAGTATGGATGTATCATTGTCCAGAATTAATTTTCTAATTTTGGACAATGATGCATCCATACTATTTATTCCTTAAGATCGACTATTCTTCACCTTGTTCAGGATGGACCACATTAATTAGTTCATTTTTCACCTTGTCTTAAGAATGAACCACATTATCATTATATAATTACTTTTTTTTTTTTAACCAAAACGGATAATTTTATTGATGAAAGACCGAGGTCCAAGCAGGTTTACAAATCTTTGTCAGATCTCAGCAAATTCTACTGCTATAAGAAATCTATAGGGGAATGGGAATACATCAGCCATCCCTTCAAGCTTGTAAGAGCTAATGGGGAAGCGATGTGGGTTACAATTCCATATCTAATAACTTGTCTCTCTTCTTTTTCATGAACCTGAGATTTGGTGGCGCCACCCCTGTATCTTTGTCAAAAGGATATGAACTCCAGCTGGAAGAAGACTGCCAATTCTCAGCAATCCATGCGTCCTCAACAGAAAACGACCACGCTTTCATACGATGTCCATAGCTCTTATTACGAAGGAAACCGCCCCTTTATTCTGATCTCAGCTCCATTGAATTGATGTCGACAGATTGTCAAATTGTCAACATAGACTTGCTGCAACCTGATACTGTTAGACAAAATCTTTCCCAATTTCTCTCACGAACTATCCCCATCTAAGGACGCAAACGAGCCAGGGACCGGCATCCCAGAAGTCGAATGAGGATCGATTTTTTAGCAGAGAGGATTCATTCTGAGCAGACTGGCCTCTGATTTCAGAACTTGGAATTGTGATCATGTCTCCCCTGGAAAGATGCAAGGAGGGAAAGACTAGAGACATAGTCTAGCAAGACGTGGAAGTAGCAGGATACCTCCAACTCTTTTCACTGCAGAGGCAGAATTCTCCAAATTCACAATCTGATTATGGGATGGCAGCCAAGATCGCCTCACCTGAATTTGTGTTGATCATGCCTTTTTCCAGGTTGCATCCGATGTTTGCCAAAGAATCAGCTTCTGAATTCAATTCTCTGAGAATATGGAATATTTGGACTGAAGGGAATTCCTTCAAGAGTCTGGACACTCTTAGAATCTGCTTGTTCAGAACAGGATCATTGAGCCCTTTGTTATTCCTTAAAGCTTTGATCAGCAGTTCTGAATCCCCAAACACTGCTATCTCCTTGGATTCTTTTCTCCTGGCGAGTTGACAACCTTTCCAGAGGCTAAGAACTTCTGCCTGATTATTTGTTTTTATTCCAAGGCCCCAACTGAAACACTCTTTGCTTCTGTTCGAATAGTAAATGATCCCCCCCGCCCCTGATCTGCCTGGATTACCTTTTGAGGCTCCGTCAAAAAATATGGTGCATTTACCTTGAAGTTTCCACCACTTCTGGAAGCCTTCTACATTATCACGGATCCTCCAATTTTCCTTGAGGGAAGGCCGAGAGACAGAAGGAGGACCCATTATGGGAGTGAAGTCGCCCAACCATGCCCTTTCTTCGTCTCTTAAAGAATTGTCTTTTGCGCTGGACTGTCTCAGGGTCTCTATTAGGAGATTCTTGGCTTTTTCTGCTACTTTTTCGGCTGAAGTTTCTGTTTGATTAAATATTGTTTCATTCCTGGAGAGCCACACCTTCCAGCATACATACTTCGGGGCTGCGGTCCACACCTTGGACCAGAGGGACTTGGCAGCGATGCGATGAGGATATCTAGCATTCCAGGTCAAGAACATTTCTGAGATTGAACAGTTCTCTGGAGAACTAACATTCAGGCCAGCTAAGAAACAAGTCCAGGTCTTCTGAGCAAACTCGCATTCGAGAAATATATGAGCTGAGGTTTCCTGAGCTTTTTTATAAAGCACACATCGATGAGGGCCAGCGATGTTCCGTTTGCAAAGATTCTCGCCAGTGAGGATTTTGTTATGAAACAGGGTCCAGAAGAAGAAGTTAATCTTCGGGATACTGAAGCACTCCCATATCTGCTTCCACACTCCTTCCGGGTGGACTGAATCTTTTTTACCTTGCATATGTAAATATCCTTGTTTTGCTGAGTAGACCCCTGTTTGACCCCAACCCCAAGAATCCTCCTCCTCCAAATGGACAGGGGCGAAATCTGCTATTTCATCTTTAAGTAAGTTTAGCTGATCGATAAATAGCTCGGGAATGTTAGGCAATTTCCAGCACTTCCACTTGCCATCTTCGTCCCATTCAACTATGTCCTCGATTTTCCTGATCCTTCTTGCTCTTAACCATGCTCTTAATCCTGCAATTTCGATTTTTTCTGAGAGGGGGGAATGACCCATGATTCGGTCTTTCCACAACCAAATCGATTTGCCATTGCCGGGAACTTTGTACAAATGTGATCTAAAGAAATCGAGCCCTCTGCAACAGAGTCTCCACGCCAAAGTGCCTTTAGGAGAAGAGGCTGGGTTGAAGGAAGTGAGCTGACAATTCCTTAGATATTTGTGGATAATGATCTGACTAGTTGGATGCAAAGGCTCAGAGATTACCTGCCACAGGATCTTACAGCCCATCGCTAAATTGGCTTGGATAGGGTCTCTGATTTGTAGGCCGCCCTCCTTGATCGGACGCTTCACCAAATCCCAATTGACAAGGTGAAAACGATTGTTGTTTCCCTTACCTCCGCTCCACAGGAAATTCCGGATAAGGCGAGAAATTTGATCTGCTATTTGTCTTGGAGCCAAAAGCAATGACGCTTGGAAGGTGGGCAGCGCGGAAAGGACCGACCTGATAAGAGTGAGCTTTCCTCCTGAGGAGAGCCAGACTCCGCCCCATGCAGCTATCTTCTTGTTAAACTTGGAGATTACCTCCTCCCATAGATTGTTCCGATTGGAACCCAACGTCAACGGGAGACCCAAGTATTTAATTTTATCCCATTCAGCGTATCCTTTGAATCCCAGCTCGCTGGCAATCCTGTCGATGGTTTGTTGATCGGCATTCCAAGCATAGACTGCGCTCTTCCTTTCACTGATGAGGGCGCCAGTGGAATTGCAGAATTTTTGAAGGATTGCCTTGAAAGCTTTTGCCATTCTCAGGGATGCACCACCCAGTAAGAGAGCATCATCAGCAAACAGCGCATGGTTCACTGAAGGGATCTCTTGCACAATTCTAATTCCAGGGATGAACCCACGATGTTGCTCCTGAGATAATTTCCTGCTTAATGAATCTGCCAACAGAATATATAGAAAGGGGGACAAGGGGCAGCCTTGCCGCAAACCCCTAGAGGCAGAGAAAAATTCTGTTGGCCTCCCATTCACCAATGGAGCAATCCAAACATTGTCTGTACATGCTTTGATGATATTTATAAAATCTTGGCAAAACCCGAAGGCTTCAAGGACCCTGTACAAAAAGGATCGATTAACACGATCAAAAGCATTGCTCATATCTAATTTAACTATCATACCTTGTTCTTTCCGAGCATAGCTGGACTGAAGAGCCTCTTGAATTTGGATGACGTTGTCGAAGATTTGTCTGCCTTTTACAAATCCTCCTTGCGCTGGGGAAATTAGATTTTGAAGGAGAGGCTTAATCCTATTAGCCAGCAATTTCACCATGATCTTGTATGATGAGTTGAACAGGGAGATCGGTCTATACCTGTCAAACGATCTTGGATTAGTATCCTTGGGGATTAGAGCTAGAAATGTAGATTTTGTGCCTCCTCCCATTTTTGCCTTTTTCATTACTCCTCTTATCATTCTGAAGAGGTCAAATTTAATTGTTTCCCAACAGATCCTGTAAAAATGGATTGAGAACCCATCAGGGCCTGGGGCTTTGTCGGGGTCCATCGACCATACAATGTTGGTGATCTCTTCCTCCGTTGCTGGGAGCGTCAATGAGGCGTTGGCTTCCTCACTAACTAGGTTGGGAATGACCGATAGAAAATCCAATTCGTCCTGCTCCTCACCATTTCTCTCTGCGCTAAGGAGTTTTCTGAAGTGATTTGTCGCTGCCTCTTGGATTTGAGCGAAGCCTTTGAAGACCTGACCACTGGAGCTGGTGATTTCGGCAATATGGTTGCGCGAAAGGCGAGCCCTGCATTGTTTATGGAAGTATGAGGTGTTTCTGTCCCCGGATTTCAGCCACAGACTTCGGGACTTTAATCGCCAGTACTCCTCTTCCTTCCTGAAGGAGCAATACACATCCTTTTGAGCCGATTTTTCTTGGGCGAGCTCTGATGCCGTAGGGAGCGTGTTTTCCATTTCAAATTGAATGCCTTCCAATTGAGAGATCGCCTCCTTCCGCTGCCTGTTGGGGGATTGATTGGAATTCTTTATCCATAGTTTAAGAGCTGATTTAACCTTCTTCAATTTCTGTTCCCACACATAGCTTGGGGAGCCATTGACGTCCATTTGCCATGCTGATTGAACTGTGTCCATGAACCCGTCCTTGCCTGCCCAGAGTGGGCTGAAGCGGAATGGCAGGGGTCCTAAATCTTCTTCTTCCTTTAGGCAAAGGAGAATTGGTTTGTGATCCGAGGTGAGTTTTGGAAGGATTTTCGAGAAAACAATTCTATTGTCCATCATTAGAGAGCTGTTGATGAGGAACCTGTCCAGTCTAGCTGCGATATGGTTATCTCCAGTTCTGTTATTTGACCAGGTGAACTTACCTCTGACTGGTTTGAGATCCACCAAGTCCCAGCACTGGATCAAACTGCCCACTGTTCTGCTGAAGGGATCTTTGGACTGTATCCCTCCTTTCTTTTCTTTTAAATCTAAAATTATGTTCAGGTCCCCCCCTAAGACCAGATTTGAAGGACTGTTTAGCTCTAAAAACTCTGAGAGCGATCTCCAACATTCTTTCTTCTCTTCATAATGTACTGGGACATATAAATTAAACAGGGCGAGGGAGAGGTTACTTACAATGTGACGCAACTCTGTAAAGATCCAATGTTGAGTTACTAGACTTCGTTCTAAGGAGAAACTTTTATTCCAAAAAGTGCCTAGACCTCCAGCAGTTCCCCTTGCACTAACGGCCTTTCCTGAGTCGAATTTCCATTTGTTGATGCTGGTGTTTAGAAGGGCTTCCCCTTCTACTTTTGTCTCTTGGAGCATAAGGATGTCCGCGGTCTCTATCTTCAGTAAGTCTTTGATTGCTTCTGCATTATTAGGATTACCCAGACCCCTGCAGTTCCAAGAGATCATCTGCATCATTTACCGCTAGAAGGGGTGGGTCCTCCTCCTTTGGAGGTCCTTGGCCTGACAGTTCTCCCTAGGGTCATTTCTATTGTTGCCTGACTGCCAAGAGTTTTTTGTTTTTCTGACTCCTCTTCTCTGGTTTCTTTATTTGTTCTTCGTCCAGCCCTTTTTGTTACTTTTTCATGGGATTCGTCATCTGAAGACCCAATATTCTCTATTGGGTTTTTCTTCTTTTTTATTATCTCTGCATATGATGGCGAAGATATGTTGCTTGTGAAGGTGCTTTGAATATTGCCTGGTTCTATAGCTTCCATAGTGGCAGGCTGTAGGGGTTCTTCTTCCTCTGCTTCTGGGGGATCTGGGGGAGGCGCTAGGGTTTCAAAAGGATTTTTATCTCCCTCATTAGCCTTTGGTTCGCTGCTTCCAGCGTTGTGATTACTTGTGCTTCCGTTGTCGACTTTGCTCTCAGGCCCTTTAGCCTTGCCTTTGTTGCTCTACCTATTTGCTGATGTTTTCTTTGCCTGTTTCCATTGGTCTTCTTTTCCCTTTTCTGCTGTCTCCTCGCTTCTTTTTTTGCAATATCTGGCAAAATGCCCATACTCATGGCAAAAGCGGCATTTAAAGGGCAATTGTTCGTAATCGAGTTCTTGGATATGAGACCAGTTTGCCACCGTTAGCTGGATCGCTTCAGGTAATCCGATTTCCAAGTCGACCTCCACACAGATCCGGGCACAGGAGTACTGGTCCTTCCTTGGGGCTTGATCAATGAATTTACCCAGAGCGTTTCCAATTGATCGTAAGGAGCCTTGGTTCCAACAGTGCAAAGGGAGATGCGGAAGACGAACCCAGACCGGGACCGCCCTAGGCACATCTTGCGCTGGATCGAAATCAGTAGACCATTTGTTCAAATAAAGTCCTTGGGGCCCCATGAAGTATGGCCCGTTTCTGAAGATCAGGCCTCGATCTTCTGGTTTGTCGAACAGAAAGACGAAGAACCCTTTGCCTACAAAATAAATCTTGATTCCTTCGCTGACCAGAGGGAGCCAGTTCCTTTTGACCCATTCTTCTACAGCTCTCGGAGACGGCCACAGCCCGGTGAATTGACCTATCAAACCATTCTCGGCGAGATTCAAAGCTGATCTACATATTTCTTCTTCAGGGAGAGCGACCTTAGGAATACTGTCCAATTTCTTCACGAATTTCTGCTGTTGCCCAGAAGCGGGACGCTTGCCTGAGGCTTCTACAAGGGCCTTAAAGGCCGCGACTTCAGGGGGCAGTGGAGGAGGGGCCTCAGGGCCACCTCCAGACGCCATGAGGGAGAGAGCACGGGCACGGGCAGGCTAGGGTTGTGCGGCAGGCGCAGAGCGGGAGCCGGCGGGATTTGCAAAATTGACAACATATATATAATTACTTTGAAAAACATCTATCTATATTATAAATCACAAAAGTCTTAAATCTAACAATTTTTTTAACATAAATCATATTAAATAATTTAAAATTTTATTAATGTAATATACATATTAAAGTAACTTTAAATATTTTCGAAAAAGCCAAAAAAACATCAGGAGAAAAAATATAAAACAATATTTTGTGTTATCGAATGGTGGCTGTTATCGAAAAAAAGTACTCACATTTAACGTACTCGCAGACTCATGAAATGCGTGGTCCGAGAAAAGTAGTCACAATTAATTGATGATGCCCGTTAAAATAATTATAATTTAAAATTCCTGTCAAAAGGATTATAATTATTAATTTTTAAATTTTTCATGGAAAATGTTGGGTGGAAATTTATAAATGTTGGGTGGAAATTTATTGAGAAATGAATTATAATATGATTTTTGCAAAAAAAATTCTTCTCCATACATTATAATTATTATATAAAACTAACACCAAAATATTCATTAGATTTCTAAATAATATATAAATTTAAATACACATGTTCCATCATTGGATTTCTAAATAATAAATAAATTTAAATGCACATGTTCCAACAATGGAAATTAAATCCATAGAAAATAAACAACCATAATCACGACTAAGTTATTCCTATATTATTAGCTTAAAGAGTTGTATGAAAAGGATTGATTCGGTCATAAATTTAAACGCTCGGGTTTTTTTATTGCTAAATTTTAAAATAGGTTTGAAAATGTACAATTTCAATATAAATTGTTTAAAAATAAATAATTTTTTTTAAATGTTTATTCACTACTTATTGTTGACTTTAATTAGGGTTTTAAATTTATAATTTAATTAATATTAATGTAATATTATTTATTTGTTTATTTTAATATTATTTAAATTAAATATTAATATTTAATATTATTTAAATTTAATAATTAGTGAAGGAATGTTGATTAATTTATAAATAATTTATTTCTTAAATGTTTAATAATTAATTTAATTTAATCGTAATTAATTAATTTTTATTTATTTTTATTTTTTTTTATTTTTTATTTTTTCTAAGTAAAAGTAATTTATTAATATGCATAGAAATACAAAGAGAACAAGGTCTCGACCAAGGTATCGTAGAGTATCAACAAAATCTGGACTACCCCAATATTGGGGAAACCAATGTAGTGAGAGTAGAAACCTTAAAAATGGTATCACTTCTCAAGTCCAGACCCCATAAAAGAAACAGTGAGATGGTTCCTTGATGATTAGTCCATATAGGAAACCAGAACCCAAGCAACACTAGCAAAAAACAAAAGACCAGATAATGAGCACCTGGGCAGCCATAGCCGGCCTCGAACTATCATCAGGCAGCGCTTGCCTATTCTCCGTCCCTAGGTTTCCGCCCCTTGGTTTTCGCCAATGCGATATAGCGATGCGCTCTGATTGCAATCACATATCGTTATAAGTAAAGGCCTTGCCCTTTGGTCTCCCCATGCTGCGATCCGCCGTTGGGTCCGCATCATCGAATCGCACATATGAAGGTGTAAAGGCTTTGCCCCTTGGTTTCCGCTGATGCGATATTAAGATGCGATTTGATCGCAATCGCATGTCGCATGTCGCATGTCACTATATGTAAAGGCCTTGCCCTTTGGTCTCCCCATTCTACGATCCGTCGTTGGGTCTGCGTCATCGCGTCGCACATATGAAGGTGTGGAGGCTCCGCCCCTTGTTTTCCGCCGATGCGATATTGCGATGCGATCTGATCGCAATCGCATATCGCTATATGTTAAGGCCTTGCCCTTTGGTATCCCCATTCTGCGATCCGCCGATATTGCGATGCGATCTAATCGCAATCGCATATTGTTGTTAATTACCACTTACATCCGGGGGTTGAGCTTCCTTATGCACCAGGTCAGTGCACATTTGCAGTTGATTGTGATCATCAATGATGTTGAGAGGGCCGTAATGTAGGATTTGGTCCTGATCAACTCCTATGTTTGCTAGAAGATCAGCAATTTTGTTACTGTCCCTTTTAACATGCATAAAAGTTATTGCTCTCATATTTCTTATCCATGTCTCTAAAGTTTCAAGCCTTGCCCGTAATCTCTAGCCATGCACAACTCGCGAAGTCGCATTTCCTTGTTGGATTAGTGTGACCATGTTGAGAAGGATTTGAGTGTCTCCTTCGATAAGTATGGGATAAAAATTGTGTTGATCAGCTAGCTGCATACCTTGCCATAGTCCTTCCAGTTCCGCCGAGTTGTTCGTGTACCATGTTAGGGTCCCACCCTAACCCCCTTATCTATGTAATGGGACCACGTCATAGTCAAGAGTTAATAAAGCCCATATTAATAATTGTAAGTGGTTAATCCGCAATTAATAACGGAACCACAGTTAGTTGCAAATGGGCCGTAGTATTAGATAGATGGTATTAGTAATACCGTGGTATTGGCCCGTGGTATTGCATATATGAGTCATATATAAAGGATAGAAACTCCCTGCGAGGAGTATCGTGTCTTATTTTGTAATCGAGCTCTGCTCTATTGGAGGTTGCCCCCTCGAAGAGGCAAGTGAACATTACTCTCTGAATAATAAAATCATTGCTATTCTGTGTTCTGGGTATCTTTTCTTCTCATATTCTGTGTTCTGGGTCTCTTTTCTTCGCATATTCTGTATTTGGGTATCATTTGCAGGTTAAGAGCACAACAATGTTGTGCTCAACCTAATCGAAACACATTGAACGAGTAAGTCATCCGCAACATTAAATAATTAGTTAATCAGTTGAACCAATATATTACACTAGAAGTTGAGGATCAATGTGCAAGGTGTGGACTTGTATTATTTTCTTGTGAAATTTTATTTTCCTCAATTACTGGTTTCTTCCCTTTATTCTACTGATGAGATAACATTAGGCTTCGGTTATTTAGAAGTATCACATACCATGACGATGATTACAACCACTAAAAAAATTATAAATTAGAGTACATTCAAGTATTTTGTGCATTGAAATGGAAAAATAATCTTTAATTAGAGTACATTCAAGTATTTTATGCATTGAAATGGAAAAATAATCTTTAAAGTGTGTATTTGATATTTTTAAATTTTCACGATATTTAATGTATGTAAGGTTAAAATGGATTTATGTTAATTGAGTTGAGAGGCTTATTTTACATTTCAATATGAAAGTGTTTATTTTACATATATATTAGTTATTTATATGACCTAATATAGTTTCATGTAAAGTAATTAAAAGTAAAAAACAACATGTAAGTGAGATGTTTAAACTTTATACTTTTCAAAAATAATTTAAAGTGTGATATCGACTTCATATATATCTATATGTATAGAAAAAATGTTAAAAGAAAATATTTTAATGTTCTATAGAATAAAATATTCATGAGTAAAATATTCTAATATCAATTAATGTTGACATATATTTAAAAAAATATTATTAATAAAAAAACACTTTAATGTGCACTAATAAAATGATTCAATACATAATCTTTGTAACATTTTAAAATACGATTTAAAAAATAAAAAAAGTACACTTTGTTTTTTGCACTCTAAAATAAGTTTGCACCTAGAGAAATTTGTTTCCTCTCTACTCATATTAGATCTGTGCTTAAGATGAATCTATACTAGTATATGTTGAACTTGAGGTATTCCAATTGAATAAGAGATAAAGACCACCATCTTGAATTTTGGTTTATCATTGAATTCTCCACAAGCTTTGAAATTTTATATTTCTAGTAATATTTTGCTCATGTGTGTTACATTTTATTTTCTCTAATTAAAAATGCTTTAAATCATATTTAAGTGCAAAAGCTTTGCTTAAATGTTATTTATATATTTTATTAAATAACAACTATTAACTCTTGAATAAGATTGTAAATTATGGTTAATGAAGATGATCATGTTATATAAAATTATTGGAATTGATTCTATAAGGGTAGAATTCACATTCACTTATATATTTGTAGATAATTTTTTTCTATAAAATAGTAAACCTATGAAGTAGTAAACTCATTTTGGAGAGATTTTTATGGATACCAATGCAATAAGTAATAATAATTTCTTTGCTATCACTTTACCTATTATCTTAAAAATATTAGCTTAAATTAAATGACATTAATTTTACTCATAATTACCATAAAAATATAAAATAAAAAAATTTTAAAATAATACTAAACACAAAAAATTATCTCTAATATATTATTAAAAAAATTATTTGCTTATTAAAAATAAACATGACAAAATTAATACTACTAATTCAACCCATCATCATAATTCAACACATATTATAAAAGAATACTAAAATTATATCAAACACAAAATATTATTTTCCACAAATTCAATTCATCCTAATTAAACCCTACATATCAACAATTTTCATCCTAATAATTAATAAATTAAACTATTCTCGAGAAACATAATTTATTATCTAAATTGAAGTTTCCACCATTAATCATAATAATGTAAAAACTTTTTGAAATATCATGCCTAATTTGTTTTAAAAAAAAAACGTTCATTTATAATTTAATTAATCTTTAATTTTAAGAATAAATATTAAAAAAAACACTTCTTATAAGTTGGCACGTTTATCACTTCTTATAAAAGTATATCCTGTGATATGAAGGCAAAGTGCCACGCCATAAACAATATGAGACCAACAGTATCAGACAATTGTTTGAGAAGACACCACGTCATCAATATCAATATCAATTCAATTTTATTTAACTTATGCGAAAGTTCGCCGACCATCAACGTCCCTTTCCGTGGTCTACCTGTGAAATGTTCCATCATATACGTTATGAAGCGAGCAATTAGGTAAAGAGCTTTCACAACATTCCTCCGGGAAAGAGCAACATGGATATGCCAACCAAGTGGGTTAGTAACTCAAATTGGAATTCCATTGGACCATACTTTACTGTGACTACTTTACCAACCCATTATTTAATTTCTTTCCAGCGCTTTTTATATGCTTTGACTTACTATGGTGTGGTTTTCAGTTTCTTTAGTAAGACCCCATTCCATTCTAAAATAATTATAAATTTTCTCTTAAATTAAATTAGTTTTATTTTTTGGTTGATTAATTTAGGTTTTTGTGAGTCACTTGGTTTGTTTTTGGACTAATCATTAATCAATTATTATGATTTATTTTTACCATAAAGATGAAAAATCCTATGTATTCACTAGTTTAAATAGCTGGAATGCATCATATTCCAAATTTGAGTTTTTAGAAAAAAAAATTGTCTAATTATTTTATTCTTTGGATTTTTTGGTTGAGATTTGTTTAATTATTTTAGGTTTGTCTAATTATTTTATTACTTTAGATTTTTTATTGAAATTTATTATATTTTTTATGTTTTAAATTTTTTTTATTAATATAAAATTAGTTAAATAATTTTTTCTTATTAATATAACGCGTAGTCTAATAAGGCGGAGGAGTTGTCTAGAAAGTTACGGAAAAAGGATTTTTGTAAATCTAAGTTATAGTTGTTAAACTTCAAATTTTTAGGTGTCCCAGACGTTTTTGATGGTGTTGAATCCATTTCCACCATCAAAAACACGATTCAAAGACTACCTTTAGAAGATTTTTTGAATTTTTTTTGCCCAAATTCCAGCCACTTTGGCAATTCCTCGGCCTCATTAGACGACTCCTTAATATAAATAAATTTAGCACCTTCACATAACTTGAAAAACATTTAAACTAGCATTTGCATCACATGTTGCAAAGAAAATGCCTTAAGGCAATGGCATAAGAAATAATAGTATAGAAAAAAGAAGTCAAAATTTTATACAATGCATAAGAAATAATAACATAGAAGAGAAGTTGTGTGATCTCAAAATGGGTTTCTCTCTATCATAAAAAGAACTAAGTACATGTAAGACTACCCTAGTGGACCTTAAGTGGCAGAGGAAAACCTTGAGAAACAACACTATACAGTCAGTAATGGGGCCCAGATTCTAGCACCAACATTTTGATCCCTCTCTGTGCAACCACAAACAGATGTTTCATGTTGGCCCAACTAAACAAATGAAAATATTTCATGTCTTATTTTGAGGTCTTAAGTAAAAACTATTTAAAATTAAGATAAAATTGAACTTATATATATAATTTTATATTTATTTTTCATTTATTAAAACTTATTTATATTTTGTTTTTAGGGTGCAGTTTGAATAAACTTGAAGTATTGTGTAAATTAATAGATTTAATGTTCAAATCCCTTGGAGTAGCCAGATCTACAAAGAAAACAATGACACGCCAATACAAGTTAAAAATAAAAATTAAAAAATGCAATTCCCACAAAGAAAACAGTGACGCCAATACAAGTTATTAAAAAAAAAATCCAAAATTAAAAAATGCAATTCCAAAAGTCCCAAATTAAAAAATGCAATTCTCTTCTCTATACAGTGACTCCCAATATTTTGATAATCCCAATCTTCTTCCCTTCTCTATATAGTGATTTCCCAGTATTTTGATACTTCCAATCTTCTTTCAAAGTACTTGGATTAAAAAAATCATATATCAAGATATCAAGAAATTGAGCCCATTTCCATTTTTTCCTTCATAATAGTGAAACTCAATTTATAGCGATTGCAATGCTAGTCCCTCAAGAAAATTCCATAACAAAAGAAAACTTCTAATTGAAACATAAATTGAAATGCCAACGATTTATATTTATTGTAAACAAAACAATTATACATAGAGTGTTCTCCTGCTAAATAGATAAAAATGCATGCCATGCATGGAAACCTACAGGCTGCAATTGATCTTAGCCATCCTGATATACAACATTTCATAACATAGAGGCTGCAAGTCAGCTAAGCCATCCAGAATTTGAAGTATTTCAAATATTAAAGAAAAAACCAAACATCTATACAGATCACACTAACGTATTGGAGGACAAGGCTGATTGCATTAACCCATGGCTTAGAAACATCCTTGTTCAACAATATGTGGACCAGAGAAATCCATTGCTTCAAGCTGGTCCAAAATATCCTGAAGAACAACATTTGCACTCTGGGAGAGGTTGTTTTGAATAAAGTGGATTACATTCTCAAAAACTTCCACATCACACATGACCAAGATACCTCCCTCACAATCATTTTTAAACCCAGATTTAAACCTGGTTATCTCTAAAAGAAAAGTGACAGTTGGATGAGACAAGTAAGTTATGGGGATGTAATACCTTTGCCCCTCTTACTCAACAAGCACAGGAACATGTCCATGTCGGCATCTCATCCTCTTTTTCACATGATATCCAAGCTTCAATACTACATTAGAACTACCATTACCATTGAGAAGAGTGTAGCCACAGTAATTACAGAGCTTCTTTGAATGTGATCGTCCTCCTACTATCATATGCATGATTGATATCTTGCACAGAAGCCACACGGATTTAGCAATTTCCTTTTCCATGGTGAAGCAATGTAATTTGCAGGATTTGGAAATGTTAAGAACTAATCTCCTGCAACCAAACAATTAAATAGTTTAAAAACTTTTTCAAACTCAACAAAGATTTGAAAAGAGTAACAAAGACTGCAAAAGATTTGAAAAAACAAAGAAAAACCAGGCATGTATGATGATAGTCTGATTTTATAAGCATGGTTGAATTGATGGGCTTTAAGACTTGTCCATTTCAAACATTTGAAAAGGCAAACAAAGATTAGGAAGCTATGTGTTGATATTCTGCTTTTATAAGCAGAATTGAACAGATAGGGTAGCAAAATTGAACCCCTAATATCATATGCATGATTGATATCTTGCACAGCTACCACATGGATTTAGCAGTTTCCTTTTCCATGGTCAAGCAATGTAATTTGCAAGATTTGGAAATGTTAGGAACTCATCTCCTGCAACCAAAAAATTAAGCAGTTTAAAAACTTCTTCAAACTCAACAATGATTTGAAAAGACTAACAAAGACTGCAAAAGATTTGAAAAAACAAAGAAAGACCAGACATGCATTATGACAATATGCTTTTATAAGCATAGCTAACACCCCAAAACACAAAATCAATCAAAGAAACTAACAAAAAAATCAATATATAATATTAACAATAGTGTAAGTGTAATCACTCTTATTGTATGCTTTTATTAATTTGAAGGAAGCCTGAATTTCATTTTAAGATAATCAAAATGTAACACAGACTCATATAAACCCGACTTTGATATATTGCAGCTCCGTGGATATCCCTAGTTAGACTAAATGACTGGTGTGTCAAACTTGGTTTATTGAATTTAGAGCTGCATGACAACTAAGATTCAATATTTAATACACGAGTGATTTGTTTGAATCAGTGATATTCTTCCCAACATTGAGGTATACATATTATACCTGAATGCTCATGAGTGTATGTGTAAGGGAAGGTGTTTGACTTCCTGAGTTGAGGAGTTACTAAAGTTGCTTGCTCTGTTGGGATCTTGTCTTCTTCTTAGACCTGCTTCTTACAGTTGTTTCCGACAGCAATGGATGTGATGCATATAGCAATATGAAAGGGGCATAGGGTAAATTGTATTATGTATATTGCATGATGAGGTTGATCTATTATAGAAGAGGGACAAATACCAAGGAGGCTATACATCAGTTTCTATTCAATCCAAAGGCTTGATCAATGCAAGTCGTGGCTTAGTCCAATGGGGTGCACAATTCTTAGCAATGTTATCCATGCATAAGGGCACACTAATCTAGGATATTTGGGTTAGTTTTTTTTTTACATCATCACCTAGGGAACATCATTGGATGTCTATATGAAATGTATCTTCCACTAATATGGTTAGCATAATTAGGTGTTGTACTATAGCAAAGTAATTTTCTTCTTTTAGTGTAGTCAAATGTCATATTGAGAGCTCCATATCTCATGTTTGATGTTAATATTTCTAGCGGTATGTGTTTGTGGATTGATGTATTCTGAGGTTGCAAATTTGATAAGAGCTTTTATGTTTTAGCTACCCAATGCTCAGGTGAATTCGCTGGGTGGAGAACTTGCTTACAAAGGTCTAAAATTAGCAATGCATAGCCATATGAATCCCCATAGGTTTCACAGACCGCCAATAAGTTTTCCTTGCAAGCAAACAGTCAAAACTCATAATCAAGTTATAACTTGGTTCAACAATAGAGCTGAAGAGAGTTTGACTTCGTGTACTTAGACAACACAACCTAGAAGTCCACAAATGCAGTGGAACCCCATTTACAAGAGATTTACCCAAATACTATATATTCACCAAATAAGGCAACATAAACATTAAAAATTAAATACCAAGAAAAGACAATAACTTGAGTATGGCTATAATCAAGAGAAACTTCAACATAGAATTATCCGAAAACCACACCAAGACAAGGCAAAAACCTGCCCTTTCATACACAAACAAAGGTTCATTTCTCTGCTAGTAGAAAATATGCATAGCATTACCTGAATCTGTGAGCCAACTTCATGCGTCAATAGCCACAAAGGACTAAAGCGCTGACTTCACTCTATTTTAGATTTTGTTTATTTCAAAGTTACTAACCTATAAAAACAATAAGATGGAATAAGCTTCATGCTAATTTTATATCATTCATTCCTTCATAATGCTTTGAAGCATCATTGGTCTCAGGAATGTATTTGATAGTCCAATATTTGATGCACTGTTTTATTCGAGAGAAGCAAGCTTTGCTCTAGCTCTTGCTTGTTATTCCAGATAAAGCAGCCTTCAACAGGATGAATCATCTACTTTAGCATCCAACATGAATTGTTTATAGGTATTGAATTGCTAGCTTTCCTTCCTTCACAATATAATTCTACGAAGGGAAATCTTCTCCCTTGAAATATCTGTCTAGCATATCCTTCGTTCCAACTACATACCTTGTCTGAAGTAGAGATTTTATGAGCAATTAGTCAAAAAACTCTCAAGATAGAATCAACAAAATACCTCTGGATTTTGGCTCATAAAATACTTGTAATAAAAGTATAAAATTTTCCTAATGAAAATATTACTTAATTATCACATTATGGTAATAAAATATTCCTAACAAATACCTCAAAATGCTCACTATATATTCACCAAATCAGACAACATAAACACTAAAAATTAAATACCAAGAAAAACAATGACTTGAGTATGGCTATAATCAAGAGAAACTTCAACATATAATTATCCGAAAACCACACCAAGACAAGGCAGAAACTTGCCTTTCCATACACAAACAAAGATTCATTTCTCTTCTAGTAGAAGAGATGCATAGCATTACCTGAATCTGTGAGCCAACTTCATGCATCAATAGCCACAAAGGACTAAAGCGTTGACTTCACTCTATTTTAGATTTTGTTTATTTCAAAACTACTAACCTATAAAATCAATCATATGGAATTGAGCTTCATGCTAATCTTCTATCATGCATTCCTGCATAATGCTTTGAAGCATCATTGGTCTGCATAACATCTTATCTCTGTATTTTTGTTCACGCTGTAATTTCCACTTCTGCAACCCTAATACTTCCATTTTCTGGAAGTAGGGCATTGTAAATTCAATCCCATGATTTCATCCTTTATACTTACACGGTATGTATTATGTTACCATAAATTTCCGTCATCTCAGAAATTCCGAACAACATATATATTGTATTCGGCCTCTCTTCTTTCTCCCCTTTCAATGCATATTCATTATTTTTTCAAGTATCAACATTGCAATTTTTTATATTTTCAGGTATCAACATTTAATCAAGTTTAAGTTTTCCCTTAATTTGAGTTTACACATATTTGCAGGACATAAAATGGTTATGCTACCATCTGTGAAATGCTCAGGACGTTGATTTTTTTTTGGGTGGTGTTGGCCACATATAATGAGTTACGAATAGTTCTATCCCATTTGGATGAATTAATAAAAAATATTTATTAATTCAAAGTAAGTATCATTTATTTGTAATGTTGGGATCTCACCTCTTCCACTCTGAATGGACATAGACATTAGGGTGAATAGACATTGGAATTCATGGATGTAAATTTAACAAGTACTGCAAAACTCTCTAAGGTTTTATATATGTTGTTAAATGTTAATAAATAATGGTATAGTTCGCTTCTGTTCGGACCGGATTACGCATTTTTGCTTCTCTTAGTTGATTAAATGTTGTATATGGCAGGTGTTTTTTCAATTTATTTTTGTTTTTCCATTGTCGACCCGCTATGTTTTCTCTTTTGCTCTGTTGTGCAGTAAGTGCCTTCTTTTTGTCCTCTATTTCTTTCAATTAAATGCTACCTTCTTCTATTTACATGCAGAACCAGTGGATCCTCTGTAGCGTCAACCAAGGCCAACACTAAACCTTGATCAGGTTATTATTTGATTTATTGAAATAGTTAAAATTTAATATAAATATATTTTTGGTCCATCACTGCAATTGGCAGTTAACAATGTGCATGTTTCCATCACTTCAATTGGCAAGCTAACTTGTTCTAACAAAGGGGAAGACTCTTCAAGACTAGGTTGTTGCTAGTTGTTTTACAACATTGAAAATGAAATCTATAACTACATTGCATCTCAAATGTAAAATATCATTACAAGTATTAAACCATACATTTGCTTCTAATTCCAGGGTATTGCTAAAAAAAAAAAACTATTTTTTTTGCTTCATATATTTCCTAACTTACGCTAAGCAGAGGGGTTGCAAACCCTTTATAAAATGGCATATGGGCGTCGTAAGTTTGAATATTTTATGAGGTATGTATGTTAGTCAAAGCAATTGATAGAAACAAAGGGGTGAAATTGGATGAAATCAAACACCTGGCCATCTATTGTAGTCCCAGAGATATGGGGAGTCATAGCATGGTTTGACATGGACCGCCATGGATGATCTTTTGGAGTAGGTTGAGCAAACCAAACATCTCCACTATAACCTGCACTGCAGAAAGTCCCAAGAGTTAGCAATTATGTGAAGGGGAATCTTCTCCTTTGAAGTATATGTCTAGCATATCCTTCGTTCTGGCTTCATACCTTATCTAAAGTAGAGATTTTATGAACAATTACTCAAAAATTTGTCAAGAATATCTCTGTATTGTTTATGATCCCTACTGTTTCCGAAAGCAAACTCATTTGAAACATCCATGCCTTCTTGAAATGGCAGTAATAACCTCTCGTCCTCACCTGCATGGTTATTGCAAGGAGATGAGACTCCACTCTGCTCTGGCGTCCACAGCCTGTCGCCCTCCGTTGCCATCGTTTGAAACATCCATGCCTTCTTGAAATGGCGGTAATAACCTCTCCTCCTCACCTGCATGGTTATTGCAAGGAGATGAGACTCCACTCTGCTCTGGCGTCCAATTGGCTTCTTCTACACAGAGACTTTAAGAACCGATGCAGGGCAAAACTACCAACAATCCTCCTCTTGGGCCTCCACATCCTCCTCGCCCTCCTCCTGCAGAAAAATCCGCCATGCACAACCCTCCTCCTCCTGCAGAAAAAGCTCGTGCAGCAAAGGCATTCGCCCCCGCCCTCCTCTGCAGCAAACTGGGTATTTGTGTGCGCACGACAGACCAACTGAGTAGACATATAGGCTGGGTTGGGTTTAACTAATTACTTTAACCATTTTTCAATGTTTTCTAATTAAATTGGACCGCAGATAATTGTTGAATAGTCTAACAATAGATCTGACGGTTAAGATTAAGATAGAAAGGCATTTAGGAGAGTTCATTTCAAAGAGAAATGTTTTTTAATTAAATTGGACGGCAAATAATTGTTGAATTGTCTAATAAATATGACAGTTAAAATTAAGACAGAAAGACATTTAGGGGAGTTCATTTCAGAGAAAAATACAAAATAATTATCTAAAAATCACTATTCAAATTTATAATTCCCACGATTCCCAAACTTGAAAAACATTCGAATTATATTAAAATCATGATTCAAATTTATAATTCGGCTTCTAAACCATTCCCATCATATAAAAATAAAATTAACCATTCAAATTTGTAATTCGATACCAGATATCAAACCAATTGAAAAAATAATCAGAAAATCCTTCCCATTGAAAAAATAATCAGAAAATCCTTCCCGAATGCCTCACTCCACTAAAAAAATTATCCCAAACCAAAACACGCAACCTGCCGGTCAAATGAGATACGCAATCATGCATATAGAAAGAAAGGAGTGTCTGTAATCCATATCTCGGTGGTGTGTAAATTTCCAATCATCGAAGTATAGCAGAGATATCATGGCGTCTGCCGTTACAGCCTGTCGGAGCAGATCTCCTCATGTGTTGGTCATTCCATTCCCTGCACCCGACCAATTGATTACGTTTCTCGAATTTTCCTATCGACTGGCATCCCATGGAATCTCCATCACGATTCTCACAACCCAATCTCATCCCCTCCCCTGCAACATTTCTTACAGCTAGCAACAATAGAGTCCCTGGACATTCGGGCTCTGTACATCCCCCTGCCATCCGATCAAAAGGAACTGCAAGAAGATATTCCCCGGAAATCCGTCCCTCTTCTCGTCTACTCGTTTCGATTATTAGCAGAGCCAATCGAGCAGTGGATACAACAGCAGAACCCACGTTCTGTCTGCATCGTCAGCGACTTCTACCTCGGCTGGACTCAGCAAATTTCTGCCAAACTGGCGATCCCCCGAGCCGTTTTCCACACATCCGGTGCATTCGGAGTCTGCGTGGACAATTCCCTGTGGATTTGCACATGCCACATCTCGGGGTCAAGACCGACGATGAGTATTTTATAATGCCCCACCTTTCCCTGCAAATCGCGTTTCGCGCCGCACCCAAATTTCTCGAAAGGCCCGAACGTTCCAGAGATTCGATCGTGTCGGAGTTCATGCGAGAGAACAGGCTGCTGAATCTCCAGAGCTGGAGGAACCTCGTTAACACCTTCTACGATCTAGAGCTTGGTCACATCGATCACCTGCATACGACCACGGTCAAGCCTGTTTGGCCCATCGGCCCCATTCTGCCGCCTTGGGATTTTAACAATTCCAAAGATAAATCGCAATCTTGCTTTCACTGTTTGGATTCTCAGAAGCCTGAGTCCGTTCTCTATGTCTGCTTGGGCCACCACTCGGCTCTGTCTGACGAACAAATGATGGAATTATCATGCAGATTGGAGCCCATGGATAAGCCCTTTATATGGGTTAATTACAGCACTACTGCAATCCCCAAAAGATTTGCAGAACAAGTAGACCAGACTGGAAGTGGGTTCATAATCCGAGGCAGAGCACCCCAACATCTCATTCTCTCGCACCATTCCGTTGGGGGATTCCTTACCCACTGTGAATGGAATTCCGCGTTACAGAGCATCGCCATGGGGGTTCCGATGATGACATGGCCCATCTCTGGAGCCGAATTCTGTAATTCGATGTTAGTGACAGAGTTGCTCAAGATCGGCGTGCAGCTCTGCGAAGGCAAGAATGGCGTTCCTAACAGAGAAGATTTACAGAGGGCCGTGGCACAGATAATGGGGGAGGATTGTGCAGGAGAGGAGAGGAGCAAGGCTAAGGAGATTGGGGAGTTGGCGAGAAGGGCTATGGATGAACGTGGAGGTTCTTCCCATCAGAGCTTGAAAGCATTTGCAGAGGAGATCCACGTACTTAATCTGAGCAGTGAACAACGAAAACGTAGCTTGTGCGATGAAGGTTGGGAGTAGCCTCTCCTTGTGGGTTCATGTTGCCCTTGTGTGTGTTTATGTACGGTAGTATTGTCGAATTTGAGAGTGTGCCGTCACGGTTTACCCATGAGTGTCTTCATAGTTTACCCGTGGCCACTGAGAGAGAGTTTTGTGTGAATTAATATGCTATGGTGGTACAGCTTATTAAATCATACGCTGAACTGTCATTTGTCCTTATGATTATGTGTTTGAGAACTCAGTTGTGCTCGGATTAATGATTAGTCAAAAAAAACTCCTAAATTATGATTTATATATCTATATTTTGTATATTTATGACTGTGCATTCGAATCTGGGCAATAAAAAGACACTGCTGTTTTACTTTTGCTTCACTTTTCATTTATCACTTTTAGTTTTTCTTCGACGATAGTTCAGAGGCTGATGTTAGATTATTAAAAAACTGTAGTGTGTCGATAAATTTATTTATAATCGAAATGAAGATAGTGTAATTTTTTCTGTGTTTTTATTTAGAGTCGATATATGTCATTTTTAAATAAAAATAAATTATTCATGTAATATTGACGGTAAAAATATATATATATATATATATATATTTAATTATATTAATTAAAAAAATATTATAAATATTAATAGTTTATTTTGTGATATCAGTGTAAGCATAAAGGCATGGATCTTAGCATATAATTGATATGAAAAGTTTATATGTAATATTTTGATCATATTAAGTAACATAATTTAATATAAAATGTGTGGCAAATTAATTGGCAATTACCATGTTATGAAGTATTATGGAAATTGTGAGATTCAAGGTTCAAATCTATATGGGTGTTTACTCAAAAAAAACCCATACATGGTGTGTGTTGCTAAAAATGAAGGAAATGTGTGAGATGGTGTATATGTGCATTGTTCAAAATGAAGATGTATAACATGATGTGTGTGCGTCTCATTAGTGTGTTGCTCAAAATGAAGAAGTTGTGTAATTGATTCCATACTCAGTATATATATATAGAGAGAGAGAGAGAGAGAGAGAGAGAGAGAGAGAGAGAGAGAATGATGTATAACATGATGTGTGTGTGCCTCATTAGTGTGTTGCTCAAAATGAAGAAGTTGTGTAATTGATTTCATACTCAGCATATATATATATATATAGAGAGAGAGAGAGAGAACATGTGTAGATCCATCTTAAACCCAAATCTATCAAGCTCTAAGAGGGATCAAATCTCTTTATGTGAAAAATCTTTCTTCAAGTTCTACACTTTAAAAGAGGTTTTCACCTCAAGAGATTTGATCCCTCTATGCACTTGATAGATCCACAGTTAAGGTGGATCTACCTTGGTTTTCTTATGTATAAAGTAGACCATCAATTTTTAAGCCCTAGGTGGCTATTATCATGTGTTTGCCTTAGTTAAATAAATCATATATAAAATTATTCAACCATAAAATTTGAGAAATCAAGAACATGCAGTAGTCATACATATAGCTAAAAATGAATATAAAAAGCATAAACACAATACAATGATAATCACATTCTCAAATCAGTGTTTCGTTTATATATTCCAATCTTATATGGAAACCTCCAGAGGCTATCAAACTAACTATTGTAAGGTATACACAAAAAGGTTTGTCTTTCCATAACTATCAAACTAACTATTGTAAGGTATACACAAAAATGTTTGTCTTTACAACTAACTATTGTAACATATACACAAAAAGGTTTGTCCTTACTAACTATTTAACTATTGTAAGGTATACAAAAAGGTTTATTTTTACAACTAACTATTGTAAGGTATACACAAAAAAATTTGTCTTCACTATTGTACGATATACACAAAAAGGTTTGTCTTTCTTGTTCTTGTCTTGTGTTTTGAATATGCTCAATCGATTAGCAAATCTCTCTTGATCTCTTTAATATTCTTAGTGTACAAAAATGTGTTTCTTCAACCCCTCCCATCTTGTTCTATTTATGCTTTGAAAGAGATAACTAATATCCTCTATCCTAGCAACTAATTTTGCAAATTTTAGCAACCAATCTGCTTAATCCTAACAACCACCTTATCTCAACAATGAGATGTACAAATAAGATTAAATCAAATCTAACTCACTAATATTCTAGAGTCTCTAGAATATTTCATTTACATTTCTATGACAATATAAGAAATTTGAATTTCATTTTTATTTATTCAAGTGAATTTACAATATGGTATTATTTCTCACTTTTAGAAGTTGTCTTGAACTACTTCTCACATGTTCACACCTAACATATGTAAGAAGCTCATATTTGAGCCATACTTCTCAACACTCCCTCTTAGCGAGGAAATAATTTTGCATTAATCCAAGTCTGCCTTTGAATGGTTCAAACTTTCCTTTTACTAAGGGCTTGGTAAAAATATCAAACAACCTATTAATTTGTGTATACATACTAGAGTTTCATTGCTCCCTTATGAACCTTGTCTTGTACGAAGTGATATCCGATCTATATGTGCTTGAATGGATCATTAAACATTGAATTCTTAGAGATTTTGATATAACTCTAATTATCATAGTAGATCATCATGTGATCCAACTCCTAATCAAATAAACATGCAAGAAACTTCTGAAGCCAAATGGCCTCACAACTAGTTGTACTAGTTGTCATATATTCTACCTCTATTGAGCTAAGTGTCATGGATGACCGCTTTTTGTTGAACCAAGATATCATCATTGATCCCAAACTAAAGAAACATCTTAAGGTGTTCTTCTTGTATATTGCACTATGTAGGTTTTAACCTAATATATTTAATTGACACAAATAGATTGTTAAAAAGATGCAATGGCACACAGACACATTAAAACAAAGAATTTACCTTGCAAACCCAAAGTGGGAAACTATAAATATTTTTAATAATTAGTATTTGCAGTATTATAGTACAATGTGTGTGTGTGTGTGTGTGTGTGTGTGTGTGTGTATAAACTACCAAATCATTTACCTTGGATTAGAATATAACCATAGTTCCTTAACTTGAAGTAAAAATACATGGACTAAACCATCATGCAAAAAAATTACTCAAAAAAATTTGGGAGGGAGGCATTGCACCCAATGCAACATATAATGCATGCAAGTAGTGATGCAAAGAATATAACACATACCTAACATTTTGTCACTTGTTTTTTTCTTTGCATATTGGGGGCCATATGAGTACATGGGAAACGGGTAAATAATGCCCATTGTTTCTATATACCAAGAGAACTTCTCAGTGCTCATAGATTTTGTTAATGAATCTACAACATTTTTCAAAGTGTCCACCTTTTCTAGTAGAACCTTCTTGTCTTCAATCATATCTCTCACAAAGTGATACTAAAGATTAATATGCTTTTTCTTAGAATGATAAGTTGGGTTCTTCTCTAGAAATATTGCACTCTTACTATCATAATATATCCTATAGTTTGTTGTACCAACCCAATATCTAAAAATTTAAACAATCTGTGTAACCACGTGGATTCCTTTCTTGCACGGGTGGTTACCATCTATTTAGCTTCTGTAGTTGAGAGTGCTACTAAAAACTATCTCTTGCTCATTAAGTCGATTGCTCCTCCAAATAGGTTAAACAAATACCCACTTGTAGAACTTATATGATCTAGATCTCCAGCCCAATTTGTATCAACAAAGTCATGTATGTCCAACACACTATCCAATCATGGTCTTCCTTGGTAGTGCAATCCATAACTAGTAGCGCTAAACAAATACTTGAAAACCTTATTTACTATTTTCCAATTATCCTTCTCTAGTTTTGATATATACTTGTTGAACATGCCCACTCCAAGTGCAATGTCTAGTCTAATACAAACCATTTCATACATCAAACTTCCAACCAACTAGCATTGGAAGTGTCCTCTTCCTCTTCCTATGTTTTGGGACTCTAATCTACAAATAAATTTACACCTATATAAATAGGGTTCTTTATTGGTTTACATTCCTACATATTAAACCTCTACAATATCGTCTTGACATGCTTCCTCTTATTTAACCAAATTTTCCTTTTTGTTTGATCCCTTTTAATTTCTATGCACAAAATGAAAGTTGCAGCACCAAGATCCTTCATTTAAAATTTAAGAAACAAATGAGTTTTCACTTCCTAGACGATTTCCGTATCATTTGCAATCAACAACATATCATCCACATGCAAGAAAAATAAATAAGAAAATCACCAACTAATTTGAAAGATACATAGTGATCAACTTTGCTCCTTGTGAATCCAAGTTCAAATATATAAGTATTGAACTTTTTATAGCAGATCCTTGGTGATTGATTTAACCCATATACTAGGACTTTTCATCCTACATACCAAATCTTTATTTCCCTTCATCACAAAGCTTTATGGCTACTTCATGTAGATTTTTTCTTCCATATCCCCATGTAGGAATGTCATATTCATATCCACATGTTCCAATTCAAAATCAAAAGCAAAAGCAAAAAAAAAAAAAAAAAATCTTATAGAAGCTAACTTGGTAACAAATATCCTACGAAAGTCAATTCCCTCTACCTAGGAATAATATTTTGCTACTAACTGAGCTTTCTATTTCTCCACTCCTTCTACAATTTCAAATTCTTCTTAAACATCCATATATTTCCAATGGGGTTTCTCCCAGATGGAAAATCCACTAGATCCCAAGAATCATTTGTATACCACAACAAATCATTCTTGTAGTTCCCTTCTTTTCCACATATCCAACTTACCTGTAGAATTTTCTTAGAGATTTAGATCTTCCCTCAGATTTAAATCTCTCATTTGAGGTATTGTTTTTCTTTTTATTTTGAGAGCGTCCTTTTACAAATAATGCATCTATTTTCTAATTTTGCATTGATTTTCATTTCATCTCCTTTGATAACAATGATGAGACTATTTCATTGAAACCCAAAGTAGTTGCATTAGTATCTATGAAAACAATCAGGATATCCCACAATTCTCATAAATAACACAGCAAAGTAAAACACTTATCTTCATTTGAAATATTACTATCATTAGATAATAGCTAACTTACCATACTATTGAAGGCATTCAGATGCTTTGTCATTCAGTGTCCATCCTTCATCCTTAAGTTATACAATTTTTTTCGTAGGAACAATTTGTTCACTGGGATCTTAAAGTGATACAAAGTCCCTAACTCATCCCACAAAGCCTTTGTTGTAGCTTCTCCTGAAACATCAACTGATATTTAATTTTAGAGACACAACCATGTTATGTTCTTTTTCTTTCGATACAACTTGATCCAATTTTCTATCGACATCCCCGTTAATGTTGTACTTGGATCCACAACTATGCACTAATCCTTGTCCACTAAAAAATATTCCATTTTGAGCTTCCATGACTCGAACTCTGTCCATTGAATTTCTCAATCTCTATATTTGAACTTCTCACCATTTTCTTTCACTACAAGAATCAATTTCGTATATCTCCAATTCTAATAGGGTCTACCACAGGTTTGAGCCAAACCCCTTGGCGAGAAAAGTGTTCCCTTGAATCCACAATTGTTTTGATACAAAATGTAGGTTGTAACCATGTAGATTTAATTTTTGCAAATAGATTCTTAATAACACAAAAAATATGAAATGACACACACACACACACACATTAACATAGAGATTTTACCTTGGAAACTCAAACCAGGAAAACTAGAAATATTTTTTAATAATTTGTCTTTATAATATTGTAATACAATGTATATATCCTATGAAATCCATAAACCCCCAATTCATTTACCCTGGATTAGACTACAACCATAGTCCCTTAATCAAAATTATGAAACCATGAGATAAATCATCATGCAACACAAAAATGCTTAAAGTGAAAATCACTAGCTAAAAATTGCCAAAAATGGATGAAAAAACCACCCAACAGTTTTTCAAAGGCACTGCCCATAAATCCTACATAAGGTGGTTTTCCCCTTTGAAACCTTCTTATTGTGCCCAACACAACGTACAACACATGCAGGTGGTCATGAAAAGAATATAACACATACCCAACACACTACCTACCTAGTATATGTTTGTATACCCCTGCAACTCTACCTCACCATCTCCAAGATATCTCAAACCATACTCCACTAGGCCCCTTAAATGATTGAGCACCTATTTTTCTACTACCCAATGTTGCTAGCTTGGCTTCATCATGAACTAACTCAAGTTGTTCGCTACAAAACATATATATGGTTTAGTGTTGACCAAATACATCAAGGAACCTATCAGCTACCTCTACAACGTGGGATGCACCAACTTTAAATATAAAGTTCCCGCCTTCTTCAAATTGTGATAATGGTTGTGGCCATAGTTTTGGAGTCCTCCATAATAAATTTCTTCAGGATCTCAACTGCATACTTACCCTACCCAAGGATTATCTCCTCTAATTTCTTCCAAACCTCTAAACCTAAAAGATAATGCATCACATTGATGTCTTGATCTGAAGTTCAACTACCACATCTACTTTGCACATTGTAATGAGATTTTGTGCACCTGTAAAAAACAAGTCATCTACATATAGAACCAAACTAAGTAGATCAATCCCAACAAGTATATAGTATAAGTTTGGATCTACTTCACTTTGGATGAAGCCCATACTCAATAAATATCCATCAACTCTTGAATACCATTCTCATGGTTCCTACTTGAGTCCATTCAAGGCTTTCTTAAGCCTACAAACAAGGAACTTCTTCCCATTTACCTTAAAGCCTTAAATTTTCTCTATGTGCACTTATTCCTCGATTATCCTATTAAGGAGAGTGGTCTTCACATCCATCTGATGTATCCTCTATCCCACGAATAAAGATATAAAAATAATTTCTCTAATGGAAATTTGCTTGGAAACTAGAGAAAAAAATTCTTCATAGTCAACTTCTTGTTTATGGGGTAACCCTCTTTCTACAAACTTCACTTTGAATTTCTCAATGTTGAAATTTGGAACATGTTTTATCTTGTAGATCCACCTAGAATTCACAATCGATTTCGCTTCCAGTCTTGGCACTATGTCCCAAGCATCATTCTTCTTGATGAAGGTGTACTCCTCCACCATGGCATCCTACCATACGTGTTGATCTACTACTTCCTAAAAACTAGAAGGCTCATAATTAGTGATGTTCTCATCAATTCCATGTAAGTAGGAAACTTCTTCAAAGGCCTAATCTCTTTAAATGTGATCTTAGAAGCCTTACATATTCTTGAGCATCCCTAAATGTCTATGTGAACCAACAAGATCTCCTAACGAAACTAGAAGGGAATAATGTCTCCTCCTCCTTGCCTAAATGTTGTTGTCTTGAATTGGAAACTGTTGGTGTGTCCTTAATGACCTTAGATCAACCTTTGGAGCTTCCTTCTCCTCATCCTTTGTTACTGGAATAAGCTCATTTGACTTCCTCTATGTAAAATCTTCCTAAAATTTTAAAATTTTCCTTACCAGTATCTTCCTTTGCTCTAGAGTATAGACCCTATAGGCCTTTGTAGTCTCATTGTAACCCACAAATAAACACTTATTAGTAGAGAGATTTCACTTGATCCTATTTTCTATAGGTATGGATATCAACTAGAAAAAGAAGACGTGAAAATGATTTACTCCTATTTTCACATTAGGGAATGCCTCATTTGGTGTCTCATCATCAAAAATATTATTATAACACTACTTTTGGATATAGGTTTTTATTTTGCATGCCTTTGCTTAAATAAACTTGGGCAAGTCATAGATATGGATCATGGCCTTAAAAACCCCATATGATGGATCGATTCTTTCACTCTATAACCCTATTTTTTATGGGTTACGTGGAACTATTATCTTCTTCTTGATTCCTACCTCCTTGTAGAAACCTTTGAACTCCTTGGAGGTATACTTTACCCCATTGTCTAATATTAAGACTTTCATCTTCTCCCCTGTCTAGTTTTTAACTTGAGATTTGAACAACTAAAACCTACTAAATACCTCATTTTTTTTAAGAAGTAGATCCAAGTATTGTAAGAGAAATCATCGAAAAAAGAAACATAATACATTCTTCCTATTATAGAACCTACTAGCATCGATCCACAAACATTTGAATGAATTAGTTCTAGAATCTCCTTAGACCTATGCTCACTACATGGGAATGAAACCTAGGCATGCTTTCCAAGCATGCACCCTTTGCATACTCCATGTTGCGCAATGTTTTACTCTAAAAGGCCTATGATTATCCCCCTCAGAATAGGTAATTCTCTATAATGTAGGTGCCCAATTCTCTTTTGCCACAACTCGCACAAGTTGTACTATTATGAATGAGGCAATGCGCAGGTTCACCTTGAAACCTATACAAATTTTCTTCTCTAACCCCTATCATATGTGATATATTCCCTCGACACAATAAGGACCTATAAATTCTCGAACTCTATTATATAACCCTTATCCTCCATAACCAAAATGTAAAGAATTCTTTTTTCTTGAGATTTGGAATAAACAAAACATCATGAAAATATAAAGAGTTACCTAACTCATGCTAGAAAGGAAAAATACCAACTCCTACTACTAATACTCGACATCATCACTAAGCTCAACTTGTGCTTATGAGTCCTACTCTGTTAGACTAGAAAATAATTGATGAGCCAATTTCACATGATGAGATGCTCCATTATCCACATCCCACACATTCCTTGGAACCATAATGGTAGAGGGGTGAGATACTATTGAAAAATATTTCTTAAACTTGTTCATTTGAGTTTATGTAGAGGCTACTACCTACTTCTATTGTGTGATGCATAATGTATGAACTTATGGAAAATGAAGCACCTAAGTTTACTTATGTCCTTATTTCCTATTAGTGAGGCTCTCTCCTCACTCTTTCCCTTTCCCTTATTCAATCCTTTTCCTTTATTTCTCTTATCGAATAGGGTTAGGTTTTCATCACCACCATACTTGTTGACCTTTGACTCCATCCAAGTTTCCTCCTAGATATAGTCATCCCATAATGTTTCAAAATTAGGAGGATTTTCACAAGCATAGATATCGTTGACAAATGGTTCCCATAAAAATGGGAATCCATTTAGTGTAATGTTCGCCAAATTTAGATCTACAACCTTCTCCCCAAATACTACAATTTGATCACACATTTGTGTGATCTTCATCGTGTAGCTGGTAATGGTGTATGATCTGGTCATCTCTATAGATCTAATTTTGGTTCCAATATCATATTTATGTTTATGTTCACATTTTGGTAGGGGCTAACCATATCAATCAACATATCCTTCACATTTTATTCTCGAATAGGTTGAATCAAATGTTCCTTCATGACATCCAAGATCACCTATTTTTCCTTCACTTCCTTCTTCTTATGTGCTACCAACTTGTGGCTCTATAAGTGGAGTAACTACCTTCTCGATGATATCTCAAAGATTGTTTTCTTCCAATAGCATTGTTAAATTGGCTTTCTAGAACAAGTAATAGGAAGCGTCATCTAACATATCCTCAAATATTAGGCTTGTCTACCCGGTCTCTAAGATATACTAAACAAACTCCCATATCTGAAAATTAAAACTTTGAAATTATCTTATGGCTAGTCCTTCTTCCTTGCAATAGATTTATTGCAACAAATCCATGAGAATTTCAATCAAAGACCAAGCTCTTATACCATGTCAAATTTTAAACCCTAGGTGATTGTTCGATTATGTTTCTCTTAATTAAATAAATCATATCTGAATTTATTTAACCACAAACAACAACAATTGCACATATCATTAAAAAATGTATAGCGAAAGGATAAACATGATAAACTAATAATTACACCCTCACATCAAATTTTCATTTAAATATTCCAAGCTTAGAGGGAAACCTCCACAAGCTATCAAACTAACAATTGCATGATATACAAATAAGTCATATGCACCTAATAAAATAAATATGCTTGCTAGTTAACTAAGAATATTCCTAACTAAAATGTTGCACATTAGCATATATATTATATTTTGGTTTGCTTCTCAACCTTGATTCCTCTCCTATTCTCTAAATTTTCTCAATTGATCTCTCTTGATCTATTGAGTCTTCTTGGTGTGGAAAAAATGTGTTGTCTTCAACCTCTGTGATCGTGTTCTATTTTTTCTTTCAGAAATAATTGTTCTCCTCAATTCTAGCAACAAATTTCCCAAACTTAGCAACTAATCTCCTTAATCCAGCAACCACCTTATCTCAACAACGAGGTGTACAAGTGAGATTGGATAAAATCTAACTCATTAATATTCTAGAATCTCTTGAATATTTCATTTATATTTCAAATAATATGAGAATATAGTAAATTTGACTTCCAGTTTTATTTATTTAAGTAAAATTACAAGATGGTATTATTTCCCACTTTTACTAAGTAGTCCCTAGAATTTGTCTTGAACTACTTCTCACACATTCACACCTAACCTATTGAAGAAGCTCCTACTCAAGCTATATTTCTTAACATTAACCTCACTAAGTTATATCACTTGAGACATAATTTATATTAGTTATAACTCTTTAAGGATGCACAATATATACATTCTTGTCCCACAATAAGAATTGACCTCCTTTTTTTGAGTTGTAGGTATGATGGTTCGTATTGATATATTGGTGTACCACCTTGAAATCGACTTCAAAAACGATGAAATAGGTTTGAAGGTTCATAAAAATTTTAAGATCTCTAATAACCATAAAATTCAAATGACATTTATATTAAAATCATTGAACATGGTCATTGATTATGGCATTTATCATTAGTAACATTCATGGTGTTTATGTTCTAGGTAGAAGACATAGTGTAACTACTACTTCTATAAGGATGTCTATAATTTATCCAAATATTAGGGAGGATTATATTTTAAGTTCATGTGTATAAGTCATAAAGTCATATTTTTATGTAAAAGGGAACTTTATATATTATAATATATATATTAATATATTATTAAGATATATTATATATATATTATTATTATAAATAATATATATCTATATATATATATATATATATTAATATTATATATTATATAATGGATTCGAACCTAATTAAGTTGAATCCATCAACAAGACGCCTTATATAAAAATGAAAATAGGAAGAGAGTGAAGGTCGGGAAGGAGATATTCCAAAATTAGCCTCGTTGCATGTAATGGTTCTCCTCTCTCTCTCTCTCTTCATATTTTTTTGATGTTTTCAATTCTTGTATTTTTATCAATGTCTTTACGATTAGTTTCATGGTCGATATTTATGTTTTCTCTTCTCCTCGCTCAACATTCAAGCCTTCTGGATATTATCCCCCAAGATTTGAATCATTGGTATTAGAGTAGGTTGCTACTCCATGCGAACCAAGGTTTGACGCATATTTTAGTTTCAAACTTTTGTGGAAATATTCAACCTCCTTTTGGCACCCTTGGAGTCCATTTGTTGGGCCATACACTATGAGTATCACAATTGGTCCACAACCATTATAGGGTTTTCCTACCCTCAGACCTTCATTCACCACTACAAGAGCATCCTAATGTATTCACGACATCCATTGGTCTGCAACATTTCATAATTTTTTAGGTTTTCCGTGTTGTCTACGAAGGTCCATGGCCTCTATTGCAAACCATGTTGCTCTACAAACCCTTGGCATCCTTTGTGGCCCTCTTCACTTAGTGTTCTCGCATTCAACATTATTTCAAATTTATACAATGATGCCATAACTTTAAAAAAAAATCTTATGGCATATAGAAGCTTGGGTGACCTTATATCATCCATTTCTCAACTTATCCACAATGGCATGGTTGCCTTGGAAGTAAAATAATGGATGGAACGTAAGGAAGTAATCTTCAGCCAACTTTATGTAGGCGCCACAAACTCTACAAAGCATTTTGAAGGGTGTATGATAGCTCATTTTAAAGGATTTTTTGTAAGCTCAAATGTGTTTTTAGTTTGATTGTGTGCTCTAATTTAAGAGATGTCATTGATTGAAATTACACGTTTATAAAGCAATGTGACTGCGTGTATCTTATGTATCAGGAATAATTGTATCACTCCATAGATCATTACATAACAAACATCTTATATCAATGGAAATATCTCTTTAATGCCTCAAATGGGTTTTCAATGGAATTAATTTCATCACCTATAATAAAATTATAAACAAGATTGTAGCAGGAGGTCCATCGCCAATTTTTTATTTTTAAATCAAGGTTATGGGTTATCTGCAAACACAAAATTATGGGTGAACCACACAAAAATATTCTCCAAGTTTGCAATTTCCAACTTGGTTGTGGGTCATACAAAAACCTATGCTTATGGGCTAACCACATAAAACCCTTATCTTTATTGGTTATTGGCACATTGTAATCATTATGGTTATGGATTAACCACACAAACCTTTCTCTTCATTAACTCCCAACAAATTGAAATCATGACGGTATATTAAACATAATGGGGTATCTCTTTATTTCTTTAGCATGGATGAATGATGGTGACTATCATTTTCTAAGAGGGATTGATCTGAATCTTAAGGGGGTTTATAGTCTAAGTTTGGATGTATAAGTCATATTTTTATGTAAAATAGAACTTTATAGATATGTAATTGATGGAGTCAAACCTAATTAAAGTTAACTCCATCAATAATACACCTCATAAGAAGGCAATAGGAAGAAAGTGAAGGTTGAGAAGGAGAGGTCCCGAAATGGGCCTCATTGCATGTAATGGTTCTCCTTAATGGGATCCTTCTTCTCCAATTACCTCTTTCTCTCTTTTTATATTTTTTTGATGTATTCAATTTTTTCAATTTTATTAATATTATTATGATTAGTTTCATGGAAGACGTGCATGTTTTCTCTACTCCTCTCTTGACATTTAAGTGTTCTAGATCTTATCCCCCAAGATCTGAATCAATAACCCTCTCCATTCTAGTTATGGGCCTTAAAATGTCGAGAGGGATTATATTGAAAATATGAGAGTGGCTAGTGTACTTGGTTCAAAAGTAGAATATATCTATCACAATATGTTGGGACTAGACAACTTTACAGAAAAGTGTAACAATACGAATCCCATTTAAAATGGGCATACATATTGTGTAGGGTCATAAGTTATGTGGGTGAGTTGATCAAGTTCAAAAGTTACCCAATTTATTAGTTTCTCTCGGTGGAGCACCCTCGCACATATAAAGGAAAGCAACAATTGTGAAGAGATAAGTTATTTCTTTCTTAACCACCACGAAAATAAAGCATCATGCTCTTCACTTATCAAACTTAAGACTTTATGTTTCCTTTAATGTATCCCAAGTGAAATCTTACATAATATTATCAAATGTTTTGGGAAAAAATCATTATGATATCCATTTCTAATAAGGTTTAACTTTAGTGTTTTGGATGTCAAAGGCATGTCAGATGCACTTTAGGAGTTAAATATGTATTCATCTATGAGATTTTATATTATGTTCAAAGACAAAGGATATTTAATAGAGACCTTAATCTACTTTAAAATTAGGGAGTGCCTAGACAAGGGCGGGGCCATTAAAATATATGTATGGTGATGAAAATAATGATAAAGGAGTGTTAGCCCCAAGGGTAGCTCACTTGGTCAAATTCCTGTTGCTAAGTACCTCGTCTATCAAGAAGTCATGGGTCAAATCTCCTCGATGCCCTTGGAATTAGACCTTGCTAGTTTGGCTAGCAAGTAGATCCCTTCGGGTTGATCTACTTGGATTTTCCTGTGAATGTAGCGGCCACTCAATGTTCATGAACCACCCTTAAAAAAATGATAAAAGAGTCACTCCCTTAGAAATGGTATCCAAATAAAACTAGTTAATGATGTAGCTATGACATCATTCCATGTATTTTATCATTTTTCAGAGTGTTAAGGTTGCATGGTTCTAACTTAATCCTAAGACTTGTAACACTCAAGTATGGAGCTCACTCATGCATAAGGATATAGGCTTGTGTTATGAGTGCATTGTTAAGGCTACATTGCGTTCTAACTTGTATGGGGCTTATACTATTTAAGGGATAGATAGTTTAGATTCATTACGATGAGTACATGGTTATTTATTAAACTAGCTAAATGATGTTGCATAGTTTGGAAGACACGAACTTAATCTTTTTCTTTGACCCATGACTTCTTAACTTTTCTCTTATACTGTTTAGTGAAGGATTATCATAAAGTGGATGTGTGAACTGTGGAGTTAAACTGCGTACTACTTTATAATATTAAATATTTGAAATAATTTAATATTGTTTGGAATAGAAACCTTTTTACTTTTGCCTTGATTTTTTTAGTAATGTAGTTGTTCTAACAATAACAATGGACATGTTAACTTTGAAGTACAATCATAGACTACTTATTACATTTATAATATTAAATATTTGACCTAATTGCATTTGTATTAAATATTTGACCTAATTTAATATTTTTTTGGAATAGAAACTTTCTTATATTTGCCTTAATATTTTTAATAATATAGTTGGTGTAACAATAATAGGAGACATGGTTTTCAAAGTTCCTATTAAGACATGGACAACATAGAGATGTGCTTTTTGTAGAACTATTTAATTATTAGTTATAGATATGAGAGATACCGTGGGGATACGATTCACTTTAATTTTGGTTAGTTGAAGGAATTATTGTCGCGTAATCCACAAAAAAACATGTTGATATTTTAATGGTGTAATAAAATAATGGTTGGCACGTGAAAATGTGTCTCCGTATTCCAAAATCAAAACGTGATTTCATTAGACTTTATCTTTAATTTTATCCTCGGCCTTTTTATTTTTGTGTTTGTGTTTGGATAGGGAACATTATAGTATCTTAATTCAAGTTTTTAGTTTTTATTTTAGTTGGGATTATAGGATTTGTTTCATGGTTAAAGTTTTTTAATTTTCGATTACTTTGTTAAGTTTTTTTTTAATTTTTTTCTGAAGTTTTTTGGGGAAATTGTTAAATAATTTATATTTTTCTAAAAAAATATAAATATTTTTTTTAATTTTTTAATTTTTTTTTATTTCTATTGATTGAACGAGTTTTGATGTGACATAAGTTTCTTTGTGGAAGGCAATTTAATTTTGGTATTTGTAAGTCTCTGACAAGTAATTTTAAAATGGAAAAAAGACTAATTTTCTAAATGGTCATTTTGTCAATGAGCGCTCTGACATTGACATTATTAGTGCTCTGCCAAGTCCTTTACATAAGTCAGGGGGGCATTCACACTTCCACACCTCCAATCACCATTTGAATAGGTGGATTTGAAGATGATTGTAATATATATGACCATGTGGGGCCTAAATGAGGCTAAGCCGAAACAACACTGTGTGCATTACTGTTAGTGCTATGCTCAAGTCCTTTACATAAGCCGGTGGGGTGGCAGGGGGCGTTCACACTTCCACACCTCCAATCACCTTTTACATAGGTGGATTTGAATATTATTGTAATATATATGGCCATGCGGGGCCTAAATGAGGCCAAGCCGAAACAACACTGTGTGCGTTACGCGACTTTCGTTACAGTGCAGAGCTGAATGTTTGGAGTCGATTGTGTGGGACCTAAAATACCATTGGGGATCATTTAAAAGCAATATTGCAAATTTGCAGAGCTAATGGAGAATATTATTGCATAGAATCACAAGTAGTTGGAGTAAAGTAAAGGTTTTCACTGGTGAGATCATAGACAATGTGGAAATTCTGCTGCTGAATTTTGCCTAATATTGATATTGAGCCTGTTGGCTTTGAAAATGTGAAGGCAAGACACACCAACCCACTAGTATCTTCCTGATTTGATATGAATGAATTCTCTGGTGGAAGAACATATTCTACCCCTCCTTCAAACTTACAAGTAATACTTGGAAGTCAGAGATCAGGCATAACATTATAATTGAGAGGTGCTTCTCCACACTTCTCCACACTTCTCCGCACTCCTGCACTTTCGTTCCTTCGCACTTATTTGATGCTTATATCTGTGGAAGCAATAGACTAATGTATTAATTACATATATAAAATTTCATTCCCTCCTAGGTTTGTCTCATAATTTTGTTGGGTAGGAAGAAACGCACTCCATTAACAACGAGCACACACAATTGCCTCAAATTATATTGGTATTATCACATTTCCTCTCTGCAACTTGCTTTGATAGCTATGCTCGTGGCTTCCATGTGCATATAAATACATGTAGTGTTGCTGAAATCTGACTTGAATCTTATTTGATGTTTTTTTTCTTTTTCTTTTGAGGCAAGCATTGAGTTATTGACTCCATTTATAAAATGACTATCTCCCCTCGGCTTGGTTGAGTTTGTTAGCGTACATGACGAAACACTCTCCATAGACAAGGAACACATATAACTAGCTTAAATTAAATTATTATTATCACATTTCATTTCCATGATTCTTTTTGTCAACCATGCTTTGTTAGATATCCTCGTGTTTTTGATATGGAAGACACATGAAATTAAGTTGTATTAATACATACCTCGTAGATACACCACTCCTAATTAAGATCCTGTAGTGTATATGCACCATAATACCAATTATAGAAATTTATCTTCCCGCTAATCAATTGGCTCTAGATATGTCCAAAGAATTTGTAGACATAACATTTTTTAATCCACTTTGAATATGAATTTGCATTGGGCATGTACCATTTAGAACAGTAAAGGTGAGATGAAAGATAATTTTACGTAGATGTATTCATGGCAATCATAGGAAATTACTATTGAAGCTTATAAGTAAGAAGAAGATTAAGGATTCGCTACTAAAAAGTCACACATGAAATAGGTCATCTATAGGCCCATTACTCTGTGAAGTATCGACACTAGGAGAGACCACGTAGAGTACTTATGAGGAGCTTGTTATCATGCGTAAGGTAGTTGTCCACTTGCATGGTTTGGAGCATAAACGTAAAGCTCATGTCAAAACTCTCAAGGTTGTGCATTCAACTTTTGTAGTCATGCGTGAATGGTCAATGCAATACAAAAGGTCACCGCTTGAATTAGGAAACAAGACAAGGCAATAGGCAGAGTTGGAGAAAGCAAAGGTTTGGATGCTCATCCAGAATAACAAACAGGTCACCTCATTCATTGTTAGCACTCAGGCCTCATATGCATGATTGTACAACATGCTAGACTTCTTGGTGAAACCGCACAGAATCCGATTAGCTGGCTCACTCATAGAGATCAAGCACAGGAATCAGGTTAGGTAGCAATTGAAGAACACTTGGAACATTTGAAACAAATAGCCATCAAGAAAGATCTAGAAGTAAACAAACAGAATATGCCGAAGTGCATTGGTGGCCCAAGTCTAAATCAACATGATGTTGTTCCTGCTCAAGAAGGAAACACAAACTAGTTCCAAGTTAGTGTACCCGGATGCCATGAAGGCTAGAATCTGCTTCTACCCTGACAATATCACACAGTTTAGGGATCTCATTATGTAGTATTAAGCTTGCTGAGCCAAGATTTTGGCTAGGATTAGGCTTAGAATCAGGAGCTTAGGAGTTTGTGAGAGCCTTGGATTCTCCGTAGCATAGATGGAGTATCTTTCTTTGGAGGAGCAGGTGTTGTCAATGTTCCACTATTGGGGCTAGTGGTCTGCCAATGGTATATGTATGATTGGAACTTTCACTTAATAAAATATCAAAGGCGAAACATTTTCATGCATATGTTGTGAATATAGTAGGACTATTCTTATTATGTTTACAATCTATGTTATTTAACTTATACTTATGTTCATGAACTATTTCGTTTGCATTGGTATGAATCCTGTTGAATGTGTGTTGTTGTTTACTTCCATCCTTTTTAACTTGTGAACTATTTTGCAAATTAGCTTGTGATGACTTTATGCTTGTGTGTTCCTTCCAAGTTGCATACTATTACAGGCTTCTAAGGGGCCCACTCATTTTCCCTTCAGGTGTTAGAACCTTCATACATTACACTTGAATTTTTTCAGAGACATATACTTGTCCCCACTAAAGTCACCATACACCACTCTATGTGTTATTGCATCTAAGGCCCATCATTAAAACCCACTGCATTGGCGACTGGGCCATATTCCGGATGGGAATCCTACACAAAACAATGTGAGGTCTAATTGGGAATTCATATCGGGGAGATCCCCTGAAGGTTGGTGGGTCTAGCACCGTTGACACGGCTCGAGGAAGCTACTTGGGAAATGTCTAGTTCAATGAGGGTAGCATATCCTTTTTTTTGTTGGATGAAGAAAATGTGAATAAATTCTAAATATTGTGTAGAGTTGTGCTTATAATGCTCCATAAACAGTATGTGTTTGGTTTTAAGCATATTTTGGTGTTGCAGATGGAATAAGAACACTGAGGACATATTCCCCCAAGAGGGAGGGGTTTGTGATAGCCCCAAATTAACTTATATTTATGTATGCAATGTAAGAATTTTTATAAAAATAAATTGGGCTGAGTAATGGAACATAGATTCCAAAGGGTTGGGGTGATTATTGCTAGAAAGTAATATTACTATGCAGAAAATTCAATGAAGAATGTGAGGAGACACATAAGAGGAATATGGAGAGACACACAAGAATGTTCCATGGGGAACATGGAGAGACAGAATAATAATAATAAAAGGAATTTGAACAACATTAGAAGGGATTTTGACCTGAAGATTTTGAGCTAGGAAAAAACAGAGCACGAGGAAAAACAACAGAAAAAGATATTTGAATACCAAGAAAGGTTGAACAACAAAAGGGAATGGATTTTTTGGTTGGCTAAGGAGGTGGAATAGCTGGAATAAATCACCAGGTGAGGAATGATTGCTTCTCAAGTCCCCAGTGGATTAGAGGGTGGAGATGGTCTTTCTCAAGAAATCCCAAAGGGATGGGGTGGAGGAATTGATCCTCAAAAATTCCTATGGGATCTTTGGGAGCTTCTTAGATTTTATTTTATTTTATTGTATAATCCTTGCCTGGGGTGGAACCACAATGTTGTGTTTTGAAGGGTGGAGAGTACTAGTCTCTAGAATCCATGTGTGTTTTGTTAGTTTTAATTCAATTGGTGGATGGAAGTGGTTGAATATATAGAGTCCTTATTTCAGCTAATGGATGTATCTTAATCCTTGAAGCAAAACATACCTCAACCTCTGTTATCCATCTTGGGGGTGACAGTTACAAGTGAGACTTGGTTGTAGTCATCTATGGTTGGATGGAGAGTCATAGTCCTAGACTCAATTACCCAATGATTTGAGATAAGTATCTCTCATGTTCTCAATAAATCAAGAATATATATATATATATATATATATATATATATATAATATATATATATATATATATTTATATATGATATATATATATATATATATTATTTATATATATATATATAATATATATATATATTATATTTATATATAATATATATATATATTATATTATATATATATATATAATATAATGTTGGTTTGAAATGATGTTCATTGACGTTGTGTTCATGATTCTTTTAGCTAATATGATGACCAATGTGTTGTTTTATTATTGAAAAACATTGGAACAATTGGTAGATTTTATTTAGTTCTTGTAGTGACGAGCATGCAATCTTTATTAATGCAGAGAAATAACTTAGTTTTGATTACAATATTGTGCATATTATTATGTATAAATTGCAAATTATAAGTGGATGTTAAAGCAAAAAATGCATGGCCTTATACTAATAACTTTGATACAGGGGCTACTTCGTCATAATGGTGTTGGATTTCACTAGTATAAATGAGTGCCCAACACTTAAAATGAATATTGTGAAACAAATTTGTAATTTGTTATTGATTGCATGTTTAAAGTGATGTAAAGTGCATGGTTTATTGTTAAATTCTTGTTTGGTGGGAAGGAATTTTGATGCTATTCTGTGTATTTGTATTCTTCCATTTAACTAATTATGCATGAGAAAATGGGTATGTTCACCTAGTTTCTTAGTTTATAGGGCTTTTGATTCAAGAGAGAATGAATTTTCTACTTTGTTTATGAGCTACTACAACTCTTTGTTTTCTATGAAGAAATGCACTTGAAATGTTGTTAAAATTGTTATCATGTTTATGAATAAGTTTTTCTCAATTTTAGCCTTAGAATATGAATTTGTTAGCCTCTAAGTGCTGGAGATATGGATTGTAAAGTTCAACAGCTAGAGGAAAGATCACTATGTTTAAATACTGGAAATAGGCTTGAAACTTAGAAAACAAAAAAAAAAAAATTGCAGGTTGCGTAGGTTGGAGGTCAAGAGGAAGTCATAGAAGGCTTAACCCTGAATAGGGATTTCTACCTAATCTACAAAAGGTTAACCTGGTTCTCCATGCTCTCAAGTCGAGAGGTTGGGGAGTCTCTGATATCCCTTGGCTTGATGTTTTTATGTAATTAATTGTGCATATGTATGTTCCTTTTAAAATGTTTAAGTCTAAAAGACATTTGAAGAATTTAATTATTAGTAATTTATTACTGATAATTACTTATTACAAAACTATAATTATGATGTTTTACTTTTATAAATAAAGAAATCTAGAAAATTAGTTTTTGAGTATGTGTGGTTGAAAGAGATGAGGTTGCAAAATTATTGTTGAATAATAACTACCCATCAATAAGTCCTAGGGATCTAATTGGATGATTGGACTTATTGAGAAATTATGGAAATTAGCTAATTAATTGTTTCCTAGAAGACAGGGTGTTGTCTTTGAGAGTGGGAAAATGAAGCTCATTAATAAGCTAGTAACCACCTGCCACCTGTGGGTGAGGGAGAGGAAGTTACTAACCACCAAAGAGTGGTAGATGGGTAATTCATCAAAATCCTTTTTGTATACTTACTTTTGTCTCATTATAGAAAAAAATAAAGAAAATACTGAAGAGAAGCAAGGGTGAAAGGCATAAGAAAAAATTTGCAAACTCGTTATGCTCGAGGGATACTCGTTGGTTTGCAGTATTAAGGATGGGAGGAGCCAAGTACTTAATTATTAATTTTACATACTTCTATTTTCAAGTCAGTATTCTTACCTACAATACTTATTTCTCTAAATGAAGTAGCTATTTTTTCAACTGTAAAATCATGTACAATAGAGAAGAATGCAATTGGTTATGATTTATACATAAATTCTATAAAAAGAAAAGAAATTCGTTGTGCTTTCAATTATACATTCCGAAGAATAGAAAGAAAATGAAAATGGCTATATTGTGCTTATAAATTTGTACAAAGAGCCCATAAAAGAATGAAAATTATATAGTGTTATCAATAGAGACATGAATTATAGAATATAATGTCTTTATTTTTTGATAATTTTCTAGTAAAAGGGATGGATGAATTTATATGTATATTAGATAGTAATTATGTTACTATATAAATTTGTATAAGCGATGACATGATAATACACATGCGCGCGCACACACACACACATGTTAGACAAAATACTGGTCATATATAGAGTAATTCCTTGTGCGTGTAAAAGAAGGAATTAGAAATAACAAATTGCATATATAAGAGTGTGTATGTGTGTGTGTGTGAAAATATTTTAATACAAACAAGACTTTTCCTTTGATGAATAGAAATAAATAGTAGAAACATTGACAAACTCTTTCTGAAAGAAGAAAGAAAATAGTAAATAGTTTTCTATTATAACTGCAACTTAAACTCATCATTGTTCATGGAAGAAATTTTAACATAGTCTAACACAAATAATATATATTGAGGTTAATGTCGAATAATTATACAAATCTCTATAGAAATTAGAGATAAACAAAAACAAAGTATATTTACTTTTATAAGGAAAACATTAGTTATAGAAAGAAAATGTTTAGACAAAACACATCACTTATGAAAGAAAAATAGACAGATAACAAATATCTATTAGTGAGAAATAATTGTTTAGATTAAAAGAAAATTATCATACTATAAATAAGACATGATTTTGTACATGCTATTAAACAAAAAGAAATTCAATTCCATTCATTTAAATATGCACAAAATATTATATAAAAGAACTGCTAAAAATCAGATAAGGTTGAATCATTGACCTTAAAAGGAACAATATTTAAAGTTAAGTTTAAGAAATGAGTACAATTATGCACAAGGGCCTGAATATTACACTCTTCCAAAGGTTTGGAAGTAAAAATATAGAACACGCGAAAAATCTTCTAAATATGTAAGAGAGCCCTCACAACAAGGTTATGGACATAGGACTGGGTATAGGAGCATCTGTCTTGGTAGAAGAGTTGAAATTTTTGTAAGTTGAGACTGATTCAAGTATGAACTTGGAAACATCAAATGAAAAATTCATTATTTCTAGATATAGAATCATTACCTTGAAAAGATAAACATTGTAACAATGATTATAACTAGGAATAAGATAGAAATTATAAATGGAGAATTAACAGTAAGTGGATAAATGAAGAAAGGGTTTTGAGACATAATCGTGGCACAGTAAATAGTTCCATGTTACTCTCTACATGTGAAAGAAACAAACGAAATAGTTGTTTTTATAAAGATAGGGTCATAATTATTTCTTTAAAATAACAAGCATAGTTACATGTATTATTAAAATTGTACCTTGAGAATTTTAATGTGAGAGACATTGTAAATTCTATATCTATAGAGCTACAACCAATAACCAGTAAAGAAATGAAAACACACACACGTGTATGTGTGTGTGTGTGTGTGTATGTGTGTTTTCATTTCTTTATTGGATTAATCATATATATATATATTAACAGAGAAGGAATGGATTAATCTCTATTCGCAGTGGAGAAGAAAATTCTAACCACTGAATAACTATTACACGGAAAATTAAATCAAGACAAATATACTTTTAAATATTCAAGTGACAACCTACAAGCATGATTAATAGGTTAATGACACCAATTAAAAAAATTGATTAATAGGTTAATGACACCAATTAAAAAAAATATCCAAGTTAAAGTACATTTTAAATTTTATAGTGCTACAAACATATATCTCTTTAGAGTTAAACTAACCATAAAGAACATAGGTAAAGTATTTTATTAGTATATGTAATTAGGGTTTGTGGAACTTTAAACCCTAATGAAGTCAATGATTAATAAACAGAATAATTCTTTTGAATTGAAAACAAATCTAAAACCCTAAATGGGTTTATAGAGAATTTGACAAACAATAGTGGAAAAACATTACAAAGGGTTGTGAGTCTATTTAGAAACACAAACAAAGTGAAAATACCTAGAAGTCAAGTTGTCAAACCAGGATAGAGGTTATAAAAACCTGGTGACTTCCACACTCTAGAAAAGGGAACCTGTAATAAAATTTGAACCCTTATTAATTAAAAATTCCTAAAGAAATCTAGAATAGAGAAATTATATAAGGAAATTATATACATGATGAAATTAAACCAAGGGTTTACCTAAAGATCAACAATGCTGAAAGGGAAAAACACCTACATGATGTTACAGTCTTAAACGAAGATAGAACCCTTATGGTTAGCCACCATATGTTTTGAAACAACTCCTCACCAAAGAAACCTCACAAACTCTTAAATAAGTCTCCTATGGAAAACATATCACACCAAATCAAACTAAAGCAATACAAATGTTTGAAAATTCCACCAAATAAAAAATTAAAGCATGAAAAAAGCTTCAAGTAACAATAATGTAAGTTATCTTTGAGCACCGCAAGGAGAGTGAATGAACTAACAATTTGTCAAAATGGTCTTTGTATCATGGAGAAAAACCCTAATTGTTGACATCGTTGATTTGGAAAGATCAAAAGAAAATCATTGATGTGGTAGGTCGAAAGGACCCTCCATGGAAATCCCATAAATCAACATGTGTATGTGTGGAAGGATCTAGAGGGTGTCATGTGTGTGAGAAAAAAAATACAATTAAATTAATGCGAAGAACTATATGAACAATTGTACCACATTTAAATGACGAACACAAATAATGTGTATCAATAAAGGTTTGGAAATGTATTATATTGCTACGAGATATGAGTAAAGTGTGTATTAATAAAGGTGCAACAATGTATATTACTACAAGATGTGTGTAAAGAATATACATAGGTTATGTGTCATGTACGGGGAATAGAACCACGCCAAGAAGAGGTAAATACTCGCTTTATCCACATACAAAATGGTTTTTTTTGTTTAAGCCACACCTACTTCCTCTCGAGCTTCTCGGCGAGGGCAATGTCCTCCTGTTTTCTTTGCCTAAGAGTCTATCATGACTTCTCCTGCCACTACTCGGTTGGACGGTGGCTTTGGCTCAGAGAAAGCCGAGTCTGGTAGCCGACATACCACTTCCTGCCCTGCTTTCGCCTCCCTCTGTCATCTGTATTTACACCAACAGGCTGCAGTGTGAGTGGTTTCGGGGTTTTGGTCTTTCTGCGTCTGGGTACCAACCTGTTCTGGATATTACCTGTGCGCGGGATAGGGTACAGACTACCACGGACCACAATATTCCTGGAGCTATGGCAGAGCACACAAATAATGATCCTAATGAGCCAAATCTGGAAGTAGCAGGAAGCGGAAAATATATAAAAATCTGGGATGTAGTATGTCCTATAGGAAGTTTGCCCATATCAACGGATTGTAGCCCCCGTACGCCTGATGCAACCCGCGTAGGTGAAGAATGGATTAACATTTTCGTCAAAAAGATTAGGGGCAGCCATCTTTGCATGACGATTCGAAAGGGGTTGGATATACAGGAGCTAAAGAAGGCAATACGGATCCAAACTAGGATCCCCACCATTCACCAAAACCTGATTTTCTCTGGTCGCTGTCTACAGGACCTCCTCTCTCTTCAGGACTATGATATCATCAATGATTCGACCATTTATCTAAATATGCGTCTGCGTGGAGGAGACAACTCAATAAACTCTGGCTCCTTTCGTGATGTTGTCAAGGGGAAAGGCAAATTGCAGCAGAAAACAGCACCAGTACCAGAGTTACCAGGTCCATATATAGTAGAACAAAAATGGGAATCCCCTACACTCCAAGTGCATATACCAGAGGTAATTGAACTACATACTGAACTATCCAAACATGCTGTCATTTGTAGATTTAATGGTTTCTGGCCAAAATCCGATGCTCTGCATCAGTGGATTTACTCCACATGGACAACAAACTATGATGTACATTTATGCTCTAAGGGTTTTTTCATTGTTAGTTTCAGCACTGTCCAAGATAGAGACAGTATTATCAATTAGGGGCCTTGGTTTTGGGGCAATGCTGGCCTCTTCATCACTCCTTGGTTTGATGAATTCGATGCAAATACTATGAAAGCTTCCACAATGCCTGTTTGGGTGAGGCTCCATAACCTCCCTCTACACTTTTGGCATTACAAAGTTTTATTAGCCATTGGGAATTCCCTAGCGAAATTCCTAAAAATAGATGAAGACAGAGTTAGCAAGTGAATTGTCACATTTGCTAGAATATGTGTTGAGGTGGACCTGAGTCAGGGATTGCCTAATCACATCACATTGAGCTACAACAATTCATTGAGGACTCAACCACTCGACTATGAGAATACTGCTTTCAGATGCTGCAGCTGCCTGCAAACTGGACACCTCCAATATAATTTCCTGCTGACCAGAAAGGAATCCAAAGGAAAAAAGAAACAACAAAAAAGGCCTAAAGGTTGGCAGAACACTGATCTGATGGAAGAAGAGGAGGACTTGCAGTCAGAACCTCCAGAGAACCAAACAAAAATTGGTTTACACACGAGTCAGCAAATTAATCAAGATGATACTGCCCCAGATACTCATATGGAGCCAAAGAATTTACATCAGCAACCAGATCCTCAACTGGAAGTTAGTGGAATAAAAAGAACTGATGGATCGGAAGGATCTGAATCCGACAAGGATCTACCATTGAACATACCAGAAAACCAGTTGGCCATTATTTCACCCACTTCCAAATCGGAGGGTTGGAGAAGGGTGGAGAAGAAAAAGGGCAGAAAAGCATAGGCTTGCTGATATTTATTTGTTTTTTTTATTTTTGTAACTTTTTTTTTGTCCTCTTCATGGACAGCTTTCTGCATATGCTTATAGCATCTACTACATGTAATTTTGCCATATGAATAAAATTACGGATTTTTCCTCCGAAAAAAAAGGTTGTGTCATGTAATGGATACATGATAAACTCTCTTGTGAGGTTTGAAGCCTTGTTGTTCTAGTTATATTTTGGAAATAAGATCGATGATTATATAGTCATAACCATGGTATAAATATAATAACATAGAGATATATTTATATAACCATGGTATATAAGTATAATATCCTAGTGATACATACAAATATGTAAACATAAGTCAACATTTTGTCTTTGAGGTTTCTACAAGTTTCATGATTATGTAGCATATCTTCTGGATACATCGCATTAGGTTTGTTTATAATCGATGTTTCAAACCAGCAATAGTGGTTCATCTTCAGGATGTGAAAAATTGTTGAAACATTGATCTCATTTTTTTTTTCAAATATATAGAGATGTGTGAGATGTTTAGTCGATAGATATTGTGATTTGTTAATTTTAATTTTAATTGTTTTATTATATTTTGTTAATTTTACTTGTATTTGTGAAATTTAAGGTTTTAAAATTGTGACCAAATTAATTTAATTATTCTTTTAAAAATTATTATAGAATTATTATTTTTATTAGGGTTATGGTTAT
>APFE030111671.1:0-15156 GCA_000404065.3 Pinus taeda | reverse complement strand
CTACAGAGGTCGGTGGTCTGTGTGGATGACCGTTTCCTTCCCCAAAATGTAATGCTTCCATTGTCGGCAAGCCTGTACAATGGAATACATCTCCTTATCATAAGTGGGGTACTTCCGGACTGTGTCTGAAAGTGTTTCACTGTGATATGCCACTGGATGTCCATGTTGAGTAAGGACTGCCCCAACAGCATACTCAGAGGCATCTGTCTCGACCTCAAATGGTTGTTGTAAATCTGGTAACGCGAGCACTGGTGCCGTGCAGAGGCGATCCTTCAACTCCCTGAATGCCTTCTGTTGAGATTCATACCAGAAGAATTTTGCTTTCGCCCCGCCCTTGGTGACTTGACTCAAGGGCCACGAAATATGAGAAAACCCCAACACAAACCTGCGGTAGAAGTTGGCAAGACCTAGAAAGCTGCGGACCTCTGTTAGAGTGGTTGGAGAGGGCCAATCCCGAATGACTTGGACCTTGTGGATCGACATGCACCCCCTGGTCATCAATGATGTATCCCAGATACTGAACCTCGGTCATGCCAAAAGTGCATTTCTCCAAATTGGCACATAGCTTGTGTTGCCGCAGTGTTTGGAGAACCTGTCGGATGTGGTGAAGGTGCTCTTCCCAACTCTGGCTAAAGATCAGAATGTCATCCAAGTATACTACTACAAAGGAGTTGGTGAATGGCCGCAATATTTCATCCATTAGCCTCATAAAGGTTGCAGGAGCATTCGTCAATCTGAAAGGCATGACCAACCATTCGAAGAGGCCCTCCTTGGATTTGAAGGCATTCTTCCACACATCTGAGGGCTCGATTGGTACCTGGTGATATCCTGACTTCAGATTGATCTTGCTGAAATATTTCGCCCCCTTTAGTTGGTCTAGGAGGTCATCAATCCGTGGGATCGGGTACCTATTACAGACATTGATCTTGTTCAGTGTCCGATAGTCAATACAGAGTCTCTACGTCCCATCCTTCTTCTGTACCAACACTATCGGGCTCCCACAGGGTGAAGAACTCGGGCGGATGTGACCTTTCTGCAGGAGCTCCTGAATCTGCCTCTTGATTTCATTGTTCTCGAGAATGGATCGCTGATAAATTGGTCCATTGGGTAGCGGCGCACCTGGGGTCAGATCGATGGGGTGCTTGACTTGACAGTGCAGAGGACCCCCTGCCGGGGAGGTGAAGATGTCTTCGTACTCCTCCACAATCTTGTCCATCTGTAGCTGCCGTGCAGAGGGACCCTGTTTGGAGGCCGCGGCCACTGTCTTCTTCTTCCTCTGAGGGCGTATCGTCAGGAAAACAAATTTCCTGGTTTTGGAAATGATCTTACTGCATTGTTTTGCAGTAATCAAAGAGATGGCGGCAGGTGGTGCTACCTCTGGTATCCTGAACAACTTATTTCCCAATGTAATAATAACAGCACGGGCCTTGACTCATACACAGCATGTCGCTTCCACAAGTATGGTTGTCCTAGTAATACATCACAAACCTCAAGGGGAGCAATGTCACACAATACCTCATCCGTGAAGGGCTTGATGTTGTATGGAAGGCGACACTGCTGGCTCACGCGAAGATCTCGTCCTTGGTGAAGCCACCCAATGGTGTATGGTTGTGGATGTGCTGTGGTCGGTAAGCCCAACCGCTTCACGACCTCTGCCGAAATGAGGTTCTTTTGACTCCCGCTATCAACAATGAACTTTATCGGGGAGCCCTTTACCCACATCTGGGAGTGGAAGAGACGCTCCTCCTCCTCTGGATCTTCGGGTTCATTTTTCTGGATCTTTGCGGTGGCAACAGTGGCGCTGGGTCCGCATCAATGATCTGCTTCCCTTTTTCATACCCCTTATCTGGTTCTGACTCAGAGTCGGAACATGCATCTGATTCTGAAACCTTTAGCTCAGCCACCAGTGACTGCTTGGCCCGACACTCACTTGTGTTGTGAGTGGAGCTCTTATGGAACTTGCACCATTTTCCAGTGTCCTTTCTCGGCTTCGCGGCGCTGTTCTTTGCTTGCAGCTTCGGCTGGTTGTCTTGGGTTGTCCCGCCTTGGCTTTGTCCTTTGTTTTGTGGTTTAGGGGCACCTTTCCCCTGCTTTGGATTCGCAGATCCAAAATCTCGCTTCTTTTGTTTCAACTTCTGTTCGACCTTGACGGCATATCGGTATGCTGCGCCGAGCGAGGGGATGTTTAGGAATTGTATTTCTTCCTGGATGTACTTGTGCAGGCAGCCACGGTATTTGAGTATCAAATGTTGCTCTGTATCCTTGATACCCAACTTTGTGTGAAGGGTATGGAAAGATTGGTGAACTCCGGCACGTCTTGGTCCCTTCCCTGTCGCAGCGTGGTCCACTTTATGTATTCATCCTCATAGCTCCCGACAGGGTAGTACTGCTCCTTGATGGAATTCCGGAACGAGTCCCAGGTGGGTGCGGCTGAAAATAGTGAGCCAGTACTTTCATCCTTCTGCGCGCAGTAGGTTTCCCACCAGTCCTTGATGTGGGGGGCTGCTTTGAGGAAAGCAAAAAAAATCTTTTCCCGACTCGAAAATTCATGAACAGAAAAATAACCCTCTAGCAGATTTAACCATTTATCTATGGCGTCGGCGTCTATCTGACCCTCGAATATGGGGATTTCAAAATTAGCTTGTACCTTAAAGGGTGTGGAGCTTCCAGAGTAGCTGCTGGAAGCCGATGCGTTGCTTCTGGGTAGCCGCTGAAGGATTTGGGCAAAGCTGTCCATCATCGCATTCCGTTGTCACTCGAGGGCTTCTTCGAGCAAGATTTTGATGGGATCTCTTGCCCCCTCGTCTTTCTTCTCGTCTGCCATGGGAGGCCATCCGGATTTGCGAGGCTGGTCTTGCAAAGGTTCAACCAGTTCAAGCCCTAACTCCTTATATCCCGACCTTGTTGGGGACATGCAAAGAAAAACAGAGAAAAAAGTAGACCGCTCTGATACCACTGATCCGGATTTAAACAGGCAGGAACGCAACAAATTATAGAGATAACCATATACACAAATATGCAGCGGAAATAATACTTCATTTCATTAATGGAAAATACTGAAATATGCTTACAATCAGAAATGGAAATAAAACTAGCTAGGGCGATGGTAGCTTATCTCTGAGAAGAGATGTGTTGGCTACATGCCTCTGAACTGACTTACAATGAGGCTGGAAGGCCTATTTATTGTTGAGAAACAATGAAAAAACCCTTAACATTCCAAAACCTAACCCTAGGAGATGAAACGCCAAACTGTGGGCCCCGTTTGGGGGTAAGTTGGTACATCAACTTCCCGGACTCGTAACTTTAGCATATGATCTCCGTTTGACGCGTACAATAGCTCATTAGAAAGATATATTCGAGCACTATCAGGGGAGAAGGTCTATTCGAGCACTATCATTGTTGGAATGAGCTTCTTCTTCTAAAGTTCAGGGGAGAAGGTCGACCACGAGCTTGAGGGACGAGATTTCACACTGAACTGGCAAGATTGCTTCTAGGCCATACACCAGTTGAAAAGGTGTAAACCCGGTTGCATTCCTCACCGATATCTGGTATGCCCACAAGGTCGAGTACAGGATCAGGTGCCAACTCCGTTTATGGACTCCAATCATCCTTTGCAACATGCGCTTCAGGACCTTGTTGATTGCCTCAACTTGTCCGTTAGCTTGCGGATAATACAGAGTAGAGCTGTCGTGGGACAGTCCTAATTTGGCAGCCAACTCAACCACCATGTGATTGCGAAAATGCGATCCATGATCTGTGACTATGGCTTGTGGAACGCCGAATCTGGAGACTACGTGATTGAAAAAGAAAAGGGCAGCCGTTTCGCCGTTGTTGTTTAATGTAGGCATCGCCTCAGCCCATTTGGTAAAATAGTTTACTGCGACTATGATATACCCATGCCGCCCGGATGAGGTGGGGTTACATGTCATGAAATATATGCCCCATTTGGCAAATGGCCCAACAACAACTACTGGTTGCAGAGGTGCGGGTGGTCTCCTAATTTTGCTATCGAAGATTTGACAAGCATGGCAACTTCTGACTGTAGTTATGCAATCTTTGAAAATTGTTGGCCAGAAGTATCCTGCTCGTAAAATATTTTTGCACCGTAGCATAACCAGATTGATGCCGCCCACATGCGCCTGAATGACAATCATTCAGGACTTTTTCGGCCTCCTCATGGGTGAGGCACCTCCACAGAACTGTATCGACACCACGACGGTAAAGTGTATCACCGACGATCACGTAGTCTTTTGCTTGGTATCGAATCTGTCGTTGTTCCGAGCGTGAGGTATTAGACCTATATGTTTGGGTTTGGAGATAGATAATTATACTCTCTGTACCACAGATTGCTTGAAGATATCAGAAACAAATTTTTGTCCACGATTGCTTCTTCGGACATTGCATCGTTGGACGACGATGGGAGATCACATAGTAACTCCGCGAAAACCAGGGCTTTCTTTGATTTGGATTTTTTGAATTCCAGATCAAACTCTTGTAAAATTGCTATCCGTTTTGAATATTTTCCCCCCAGCAACTGTCGCGACAATATATAAGTCATGGGGTTGCAATCTGATAAAATGGTAGTTTTTCTGAAGAGGGTGTAATGTCGATATCTCTGTATCGCTTGAACAGCTGCTAGGGCTAGCTTTTCAACGTAGGAGTACTTAATTTCCGTATCATTTAAGTTTCGACTTAAATAATATATAGGATGTTCAATTCCATTATCTTCTTGAACTAAATCCATCGCTATGGTCGTATCTGCTGTAGCCAGATACAGGTTAAAGTCTTTTTGATAATCAGGAGCATACATTAACGACACTTTTATTAGGGATTGTTTTAAAGCATCAAAGGAAGCTTGCACGACCTAATCCCAATGAAGGGTACTTCTTTTTTCAATAGATGTGTATACCCTTTATCAAGTTCGGCGTAATTTGGAATGAACCTCCTCAGAAAGTTTGCTTTCCCTTGGAGTTTCTGAATCTGAAGCAAATTTTGAAGGTGGAGGCAAATCAATGATTGCCTGAACCTTACATGGGTCGAGACGAATCACGTCCTTTGAGACCACAAAGCCAAGTAAACAACTAGAACTGACACAAAACACACATTTGTGCAGGTTGAGTCGTATCTTGTAGTGTCGGCAACGTAGAAATATCGCTCTCAAATGCTGTGTATGATCGGTCCGCTTTCGCGAATGAGCTGGAAGATCGTCGAGATATGGTTGAACGATGTTCTTGATGTCATGGAAAGCATAATTCATTGCTCTCTGAAATGTTGCCCCTGCGTTCTTTAAACTAAAGGGTAGCTTGCGATATGCGAATGTGCCCCACGGACAAATAAATGCAGTCTTTGAGTGGTCTTGTGGGCGGATATTTATTTGATTATACCCGGAAAATCCATCCATAAATGAAAAGATTTCACATCCGGCGCATTCATCAATTATCTAGTCAATGAAGGGCGTAGGGTAGTTGTATTTCGGACAAGCATGATTTACATCCCTATAATCGACACACACTCTAATCGTTCCTTGTTTCTTCATCACAAGAACAATATTCGATACCCAATCGGTTAGAGGAACCGCGTAAATAAAACCAGCATGGAGGAGTTATTCAACTTCCGCCTTGATGGCACTGGATTTCTTGGGGTGCACCTGCCGGAGTCGTTGTCGTACCGGTTTGACATCTGGATACGTTTTAATTTCATGTTCAACTATGTTCGAGTCAATGCCTGGCATTTCATCATATGACCAAGCAAAGACATCTCTAAACTCGTGAAAGAGAGCGTAATATACTTCCAGTTCTGAAGAAGAACAAGATTTGCCGACATGAATATTCTCTACAACACCTGTTTTGGTCGAGATATTTATGGCGATAGTCTCTTCAATATTGGCTAGGTTTCGCTCGGAATCCACCGCATTTACAGTATTTGACAAAAAGTCAAGAACTGAGGGATGGTCAAGGTCATTGGAATTATCCTCCTTACAATCCGGAAGATGGGAACGATGGTGGTAATCTTCCCATGGTGCTCCGTCAATCATCATTGACTGAACTATTACTTCGTCTGTAGAATGTACTTGCAACCAAGGATCTGAAGCGGTGCCACATTCCTTAGACCTATCTATCCAAACGCTTGATGAGCATTGATTATGGTTTGCCTCCCATTCTGAAAACATTGATTGCTACAATATTTCTATTGAGCTTAGAGGCAATACCTACAGATGATCCATTTTAATATCATTTTCTGACATCTTTTGAATAGAAGATATCATATTGCAAGTTCCCAACTTGGCTTCTTCCGCCAAATTATTTGGAGGCGGTAGGGAAAAAGTCCCCATTAATGTAGGGTCTTTTAGTAGGCCGACTCCGATATTTTGAAGTGAATGAGGGCTTCCATGGATCATCGAAATGCTTCCCGTAACTTGTGAACTGTTGGGGAGAAATGTTTGTTGGTTGACGATTGTAATTCCTCCTTGGAAAGGAAATGCAATCTTCCTAAAGTAGGTCGACACAACGACAACCATGGCATATATCCAGGGCATTCCCAGTAGGATTTTGTAATCGAGGTTTCCGTCGATAACTTCAACATCAATTTCTATTGTTTTTCCCCCTAGTTCGACTTGCAAGTTACTCAATATCCCATATGGGGTATAAGTTTGTCCATCAAATGCTTTTAATGTCGTCGACGATCGGGACAAGGTTGGAGATCCTAAAGTTTTCCAGCAACTCATCGACATAATGCATGTAGATGCCCCCATAATCAATAATTGTTCGATAAACAGTTTTCTTGAGGGCTTTCACTTGAATAAGGAAAGCTATTTGAGATGGTAACTGAGGGTCATATCCTTTGTGATTAAAGGATACAAGGTTGGAATCCGTTGGGTCAATCCCACCTATCGCTGAAAATAAAGCTTGCCTTTGGGAGGAGCAATTTACAGTACCTCAAGCGTCGACATAGTGGACGGCGATTGGGCCAAATCCTCCACTATATTATAATTTTGTGCTACTCTGGCACGAGGATTAAACGTCGATTTGTGTACTACTCCCTTTGGCGGTTTTATCACCAGTTCAGGGATGATGGGTGGCACAACTTCGGGTGAAGTTGTTGTCGAATTACTAGGTTGATCATTATCCTTGTTGTTCGACATCTGTGGATTCCAGTAATCTTTATTCCTTGTCGATATCAAAGCATCACTTTGCTGCTTCAAAACAGACAACATTAACACTTGGGACGGGGAAGCATTGTCGCTAGCAACCATATTTGCTCTTGGATTCGGAAATGGATCAGTTAATACTACTGAGGTTTTTGAACTCTTGAAGAATTTTCTAAGCTCAGATTTATATGGACACTCTCTCGTCCAATGATCCTCATCACATATTAGGCATGGACAATTTGGTTTCCTATCTCCATAAGGGTTTGCAGAAGATTTTTCAGGAGACAACTCCTCTTGTTTCTTCTTCTTCCCTTTATTTTTCTTCTTGCCTCGTGGTTGCTTGGTTTCTTTGCCTTTGTCAATTGACACAACATTTACTTTCGAGGCGAGAAGTTCTTCATTTGCATTTTGACTTGAAATCGTACGGGCTTTCTTTGACGTAGCCTTTACGGTTTTCGTGCTAGTCGTGCCTATCACGCCATTGTCGGCATGAGAGTCTTTGTTTGATTTAGGAGGAGGAACGAAATATTCCAGTCTAGGAGCATCAGGGATTTTATCGTAGAGCGTGCCAGACTAAGTATATATCAAGTCTAGATATTGTGCACGAGCAATAACTTGCTCTTCAGTGACGACTCCTCCCTTTGCCACATCTTCTGTAATAGAAGGTAACAATGACTTAATAAACCATTCAGCCAACAGCTGATTAGGAACATATGTTTTTACCATTCTACGACAACGTCACGCACTCATGAATATGATCGGATATGTGAGTGGCCGTCGTTTGTTTGAAATTGGTAAGAAGCTCTGTTCCCGTTTCGTACCTTATGGGTAACTGAAAATGGGTTAAAAAGGTTGTGGCTAAGGTATTGAAGTAATCAAACGAAGCTCTCGACAATTCGATATACCATTTTGCTGCCGGACCAGTTAACGTTCGCTGAAAAAGGCGAAGCCTGATTGAATCATCATTGGGAGTGTTTGATGAACACCATAGATGAAAAGTCATCACATGATTCGATGAGTCTTCACCTGGATTTCCATTAATTTTAGGAATATTTGATGGAAGTTTATGCGGAGTCGCCGACCACCAAGGGGTGCAGGCAATTGGATCGTTCGTTAGTCGATTTAGATCCGGTAACTCTAAAGTCGCCACGAAAGGCAACTGTTGATTCAGGCTCGGCGAAGCGTACCCAGGATAAGATGGAATTGCCTGAGAAGTTCGTCTTTGCATACTAGCGTAATGCATTTGATGCTGGGGTAAGGTTGATGGGCATGACCATTATGAAATGATTGATATTGACCATTTTGAATATATGGTTGCCCATTACTTGCAAAGACTTGTTGCTCAGATCCTTGGTAAGCTTGTTGAAATTGCGGTTGTTGGTATTGCACCAGCCATGGTTGTGAAGCCATGAGCTGTTGTCCAGTACTGACTGTTTGACCAAGATGAGGGGTAATGATCCCCGTTTGAACCTGGGTCATTACACTAGTCGGTGATTGTGGTCGCGTCGTAGGGATAAGAGGTTGTTGCATTACGACCTGAGAAACCTGAGGTTGGCATAAAACAGGCAATGCTTGTACTTGCGACACTGCCACAATAGCTGGCGTAGTGGGGATATTTGACATAGGTAAACTTTGTTGCATTGAGTATACAACTCTTGGTTGTTGAGGCAGGATTGGCACCCAACCACTAGATGTAATTCCAGCATACCCTAAATTTTGTTGTGAATTCTCGCATGGTTGTTCTACCGAAGAAGACAATGAAAGGGTATACAGCCCTCCATACGGCGGTAGTCCAGTGCTCAAAGGAATGATTTGCCTTTGGGGACTGGATTGCCCCTGCGAAGGGTCAATTTGCTGAGACTCAACATAAGCGATTCCAGATACTATTCCAGATGAACAAACAGGAACAGAACACACTGTTGAAACAACCCCTAGATGGATTCCATCCAACGATTGAGAGTTAGTTGGGACAGATGACACGCCGGCGAACATTGTTGGAGTAGCAACAAGAAGTTCTGTCGCGCTGTGTTGGATGACATAGTCATAGATGTCGACGGTTGTTCAGACATATTCAGCTTTGCAGCCCCTGAATACCATTGATTGTCAAGTTGCAGATGACGACATGGAAGCTGACACATATGATCAAATGATACAAGAAGTTTCTCTTCCTTTCTGTTTTGAATCATTTCAGCTTTTGAAGGGAAATTTTCATAGTACATCTTCAGTAAAGAATGAGCAGCATGTAGGCAATCATGTAATCACATTGGAACCAATAGAAAATGGGTTGCTGCAATCTTTTCAAGTTTTTCATGATCCAATAGCTGATGTTTTGGATGAGGTTTGCAGTCAAAGTCTCTCTCCATTGACTATATGTGAGCTTGAAATGTGTATTCATACAAACTTGATCCGGTAGCTGGTTTCATTTTCATTTTCAACAGAGGTCTCGTCACAAGGCTCAGATCAAAGTTTGCATTCATGGTATGAGGAAAAGAGAAGTAATCCATTGGATGAGCTAAGTTCCAGTGTGTTTGAATTTCAAGATCCTTATGCAGTGTTTTTGGAGGCGGATAGAGAATTCATATCATTCAATGGATCTGTTTCTAAGTTATCATGGGAGTTGCCTTTTAGTAGTTCTCTCTTATTGTTCATAAGTGAGCACTTGCGGAAAATTCAAACAGCAGATGGAATACTTACTTGGTTGCACTGGTTGTTTCATTTCACTTGATCAGGTGATGAATGAAACTGTTAGAGTAGGTTGTGATGAATAAGCTCCCCTTTGAGCATCATTTTCAGTTTGTCGGTTGTGTTTAAGTATCACGTCAGTTTTTAGTTGAGTCATGAGTCATTCGTGAATCAATTTTCAGTCTTGTTATTAAGTTAGTTTGTCTAGGTTTTCGTCATGCATTTTAGCTTGAGTTTTTGACTCCATTGCCCAATGGATGAAGGCACTGTCTAGCTCTCCAGAAATCTGTCGTTCTTGGCATCTCCAAGGAGCCACCATCCCCATTGGATCCAATGTTAGTGTCAACCTTTGCAGCCTTCCTTCAGCGATCAAACATGCTCTTACAAAGTGATTTTAAGGTGTCAAGGTCAAATTTTGTCATTTCAATAAGTCTTCAAGCAAAATTTGGTCACTAGGCATTAGGTCTAGGGTTTGTTTTCACTCTTTTCAAAATTGTCCAAATGTCGTTCCATGTCACCATTCAGCTGAGTGTACCGTTATTCAGAGGGTTTTCATCATCATGTCAAGTTCCATTGAGTCATTTTACAGCTTGTTCATGCTTCAGTTGTGCCTAGGTAAGGTTCATTTCCCTCTCCTAGGGTTTTGGAGGTAATTTCTCTTGGATGGTAAAATCATTAGAAAAAGTTGTATCCTGATGTTCATACACCTTCCCCTATCATTAATGTACCTTATTAAACACTTCCCATCACTGAGATTCCCCAAATTCCTCATTTTTGCACAAACCCTAGTCTCTTGCCACAACTTGGCAATTTTCTAGGCTAGGCCTGTGTTTTTCCTTTTTGAACCCCTTCCCCTCACTAAATCTCTAAGGTTCCACTTTCCCCTGCTTCCTAACATCCCTCCCTACTTCTAAAAATTTCCCCAAGAATTTAGAAGCCCCTTATCCCCTTCATTTCGCTTCATTTCGACAAAATTCCTTGTTTCACACATCGGGATAAGTTTCACTCAAAAGAAGTTTCAGATCAATCAAAGATGAATTTTGGAAAACTGAGAGAGTTTTTTGTCCACAAAAAGCCAAGGAAGCAAAACCTCCTTCACTTTTTACATGGGTGTCATGGCTGTAGAGAAATGTCAAAAATACAATCGCCTCGGGAGAATTGATGCACCTCTGAAGTGACTTTGGGAAAATCTAGTTTTTTCCTATCTTGGTTGGCCAAATAACTTTCTTTATGAGTCAAAGGATAACTAGAGAAAAATATCTTTCCAATGAGCTATCATGAGCTCAATTTGGAATTGAGGAAGGCATTCAAACGTTGACTGCAACAGCACTCTGCCTTGAGGCAGCCTCATTTGGCACATTTTAACCAGTCTTGGGAGATTTGATTTTTGACAAGGCAAATGAACTCCAAATTGAAAAATTCCAGTTGTAATAGAAATTAGACTCAGAGACCTTTCCACCGAGCTATCCTGTGCCTAATTTCAAGACCGGGAAGGCCTCCAAATGCCTCTTACACAATGCATTGCGCGTTGGGTTTGTGCGTTGCGCATATAGAAGTGCGCTGCGCATTGGGCCTCACTGGCTAGTGTAAATTAACAAAGGTGCTGCGCATATAGAGGTGTGTTGCACGTTGGGTTTGTGCGCTGTGCATTGGGTTACAGCACCAAGAAAACTTTGTTCATGCGACTAGATCATACCAAATCCACTCCAAAACTTGCAAGTAGGTATTTCATTGTTGCTTAGTCAATGTTTGAAGTGTGTTTCAGATGGGAAATTTGATGTATTGGGTCTTGAAAAATGAAACCCTATGTTCATGGCAATATCTTTCCTTAAGGTTTTTTTAAAGACATGTGGGTGGCTTGGTGAATATTTTCCCATTCTCCATTAGTGAAATACAATCCCATACTCATTTGTAAAGTTTTAGCCAACATTGCAAAGGGTGCACATTACACTTTTTGCTCGTTTGTCAAATTCCCTTGTGATCAAAGCAGTGACTATTTTATGTCAATCTACTTAAACAGATCTATTACCATTGTGGCTTGTTTCCTATGATGCTTTGGTACACATGTAACATGTTTAGGTTTTTAGCATACATTGAACTTTTGATTTCACTACACCTATATCAACATACATATTGCAGACATCTTGTTTTCAAAGCCATGTCAGACACAGATTCAGTTTATAAGTAGGAGGTAGAGACTAACCGAGAGTTTTTGCTTGAGAAGGTCAACATCCACTTAGAGAAGTCGCTGGCAAAGGCAAATAGAGACAAAGACATGCTCTGTCACATGAAAACTCATTATTGGGCTCACATGCATGTTTGCAAAGCGAAAATGAAGATCCTAAAGAGGCGATTGAGCAAGGCACTAAAAAGGCGAAAAAAGCCCGATACACTCCAACTTTTGGCTGAGGCTTTGCTCGCTGAGCATAACACATGATGGAGGGTCTTCACTCCGAATTTGAGAAAATTCGGAGTAATTTTTGTCATTTTGAAATTTTTGGCCTGCAAAAGAGGTATTTTGGTTCAATGTGCAACATGCCGCGCGCGACCCACAAGATTGGGAGGTCCAAATCACAAATGGCTTGTAGTTTTGGATTTTTCATGAAGAATTACACATGCTCAGCTATTGTCGAAGCATTTCATCGAGATCTGGATGGTCAAAAGGTCCAAAAACATCATGAAAACCACCTTGCTGCCACCTTTTGCCACAGCAGGAAGTACCTCTGGGAGAATTCCGTTTTTAGGGGGGAAATGAGCTCCCAATTGGAAAATTCCTCTTGGGTTGGAAAGTAGACATCTAGGGATTTCCAATGAGCTATCGTGATCTCAATTTGGGTGTCAGGAAGTGCCACAAAATCAGTTGGAAAACTACGTTGCGCATAGAGATCAGGGCGCTGCGCATAGAGGATTTTGGCCAATTTTTCACCTTCCAGCTCTGGAATTCGGTTAGTTTTCACCAGTTTCACTCCTTGATGTAATTTTTGACCCAACATGATGTATTTTGATGTATATAAGGTAACATGTCACTTATCTACCTTCTTCTAGATGATTCATTCACAAATTAGCAAGAAATTAATGTAATGAATCAGTTTCCTTCTTTTTAGAGGCAGGTTGTTTTGGTCACCTAGATTCTTGCTCCATGTTTAGAATTTGTTCAAACTGCTCCTAGAAGGAGGAGCTCAACCCCTAGAGGTTAGGGAATGAGGTTAGCTTGATCTATATATGTAAATTTTCATTCAATAGCACAGGTTGGACTCTTGGGAAGATTTTGGCACACTATTGTACATATTTTTCATATTTTGGCTAAGGAAAGATCAGAGATTTTGCAGCACCTATTGGGATTCTTGTGGCTTTCAGTTCTTGATGGTGTTATCTCCCAGTTATTGTAATTTTATTCATGTTTACATATATTCCATTCCTTCTTATGCTTCTAAAACTAAATGAATGAGTAAATGAGGTTGAATTCATTGTTTACAGTGCTCTTCCTTTAAGTTTGTTTAGTTTTTCATGTTTTCGCCAGTTTGGAGAGGATCCATGTTCTCCCTTGCCCTCTTCATCTCCTTGTCATTCCGATTCATCCATACACCTGATCAAAGGCATCAAGACTACTGCCTACCTCGCCCCAACTCGAAATCTGCAAAGATCTGACCTTAATCCCCGCACCCAAAATTGGTTTTCCCGTTTCTCCAACAAAAAACTCAAAAATCTAAAACAAACTTTCCTATCTCTTTACTAGCCTAAAATCAGTATTCCTTATCGGTCATCTCAGCCCCTTTGAAAACTTTTTTACCGAGATAGACCTGGAGAGAGCCCTCTCCTGTCCTCGTAGAGTTAGCTACAAGGCTGAGCTTGGTTTGATGTTTCCTTGAGTTTTGCCTTCCTCAGCCTGAGGCAGATTCGAGCATTAACATTGGCGACAGTGAAAACACTTCACCTTGGACATGTCCTGCTTCTTGCCTTTCGCACCAGACTGAGAAGCTTTCTTGATCTTCCCTTTCTTTTCTTTAGCAGCCAAAGTGCAATTTTCTTCATCAGCTCCCTTTGATGAAGATCTGTCCCTAGTACTCTGCCTGATCTCCTCCTGCACAAGATCTAACCACAGGCTTTCCCATCCTGGCAATTTCTCCCGACCATTGACAGAGTCCTGATAGGAATGACAACTCTTTGGAAGACCAATGAGAGCCAAGCTCACCAAGTCCTCATCATTGAAAGTAACCCCCACACTTCCCAGCTCATCTCGACACTGAGTGAACTTCGTGAGATACTTGGGCATATTGTCGCCCTTCTCGCATTTGATGTTTCTGAATTTATCTTGAGCGCCAACTTCCTCTGATCGCTCTTGCTGTGGAATAATTCTGTTAATGATTTCCAAATCAAATATGGAGTAGCCTTTCCATGGAGGCTGGACACAATGTGATCCTTCACGCCCTCCAACAGAATCCTTCGACATTTTGCGGTCTTCTTTTGCCAAGCATCAACTTGAGTAGCATCAGTAGTGTTGAACAGGTAAATCCCCTCTGCAGACAGAGGCGATCCCACTAGCCCAAATGGGGTCTAGCAACAATCACACAACGCTAACACGCAGGTTCCTAATTGCGAATCAAAGATCGATGATGAGGACCTACTTGGATTCCAACGCTAGTACTTGTAGAAGAGTCGTCACTCCCGTTCCTTTGCTCCGGCTGGTCACAATCCCCACGATCCTCGTGAACGGACACCTGCACATGCAAATAACAACACAAATACAAGCATAAAATCCAATAGATGCAACTATATATCAGTCAGAAAGGATATAAATCAATCATCATTATAAAGACAATAAGAGTGGAACCATAATGATAGTCGTCCATTAATGAATAATAGGCAGAAAAAGATACAACCAAGGTTCTGACGTTGAACCTATTCTCTGGCTGGGCGAGCAGCTATGTATGCCTTGCAATAGACCTTCTCTCTCTCAGGATTCCGGTAGCATAACCTCCCTATGCTTCAAAACTCTTACTATCACTCTAGCATTACTCCAGAACTCACAAAACTCCTTTGTCTAATGCATGAGGACAAACTTTTATAAATGGAGAAGGGAGGAAGATTCAATGCACCAGGACGCCCATTGTGGATTGGCATTATCTCCAAAAAGCTACTGAGGATAGGTGTCAAGGATAGATGATGACTCTCGACCTCTATCAGATAGATTTTTCCTTCAAAAGACTTCATGATCTGAAAGGAAAAAACATACGGGCGCGCATTTGCCAAAAATCATTACCAAACTTAGTTGGCGTGAGTGTTGTTCTAGGACAGAGCGCCAATGGGCGCGCCCCTTTTTGAGGATC